>CAUYPK010127122.1:0-11996 GCA_963574355.1 Loris lydekkerianus | reverse complement strand
ATTGCAGCAATAATTCATAATTACTAAGTCATGGAAAAAGCCCAAGTGCCCATCAACCCATGAATGGATTAATAAATTGTGGTATATGTACACCATGGAATATTATGCAGCCTTAAAAAAAGATGGAGACTTTACCTCTTTCATGTTTATATGGATGAAGCTGGAACATATTCTTCTTAGCAAAGTATCTCAAGAATGGAAGAAAAAGTATCCAATGTACTCAGCCCTGCTATGAAACTAATTTATGGCTTTCACATGAAAGCTATAAGCCAGTTATAACCTAAGAATATGGGGAAAGGGGAGAAGGAGGGGAGGGAGGAGGGAAGAACGGTGGAGGGAGGGTGATTGGTGGGATTACACCTACAGTGAATTTTACAAGGGTACATGTGAAACTTAGTAAATGTAGAATATAAATGTCTTAACTCAATAACTAAGAAAATGCCAGGAAGGCTATGTTAACCAGTGTGATGAAAATATGTCAAATGGTCTATAAAACCAGTGTATGGTGCCCTGTGATTGCATTAATGTACACAGCTATGATTTAATAATAATAATAAAAAAGAAGAAGAAGAGGGCATGGTCTACCAGGTATTAAAAAAAATTAAAATTGAAATTGAGATTGGCGTCCCATCACTGTGTAAGAGAAGTATAGCATTAGTGTTCATACTAGCTTTTGCCTATTGTGTAAATAATACTACCAAATCCAAAAATCTATTTACTTCAGGACTGATGAAGAACCTATATTTAGCCAGTTCTAAAATTAAACATTTCGGATCTTTCTGGTGTAAACATGTATATAAACTGAAATGAAGTCAGACTCAAGAAAACTTTGTGGTATTCAAAGAAACTGTTCATGTTTGCACAAAAACTGCCTTTAACCCAAAACTCTTTCATAGTCATCAATCTTTTTACAATTTTTCCTACATGAACACTAACTCTAAAAATATCAGTTTTTCAGTGGTGTTGTTTTGTGAATCCAAGACTAAGAAAAGTGAACTTAGACTGATTGCTTTTGAGACAGAGCAACCAAAATTTTGAGGGTGATGACAGACATAATCTAATATATAGTCAACAAGATATTGCAAGAAATAAAAAAATACTAAATAAAAGAGAAATTGTGTAATCTTAACCTAAATTTCAAAAATTATTTATGTAATTCATAAAAAGAGAGTTTATTGTTTTGTGCCAAAATTAATATTTCACACTTATTCTTCTATCTCATCTTATATTCAAATTCAAGAATTTTTAAAAGTTCTTTTCACTACTGCTACATTGATCTATAAATATGTCACAATAAGGTGAGTACTATGTTGAAGTGTCCTTTAAATTTTATAAGTCTAAATATTTAAGAAGCACAAACCAACCCCCCCCCCCAAATAAGTAAAATATGTTCTGTCCTCTTACCTTTAAGAGTATACCTTATAACTATGTATTTACATTACGTAGAAAGCAAGAGTATATAACATACACATGTGTATTCAGGTATCTTTCATACCTTGTCTCATTTTATACATGGATAATCTTGCTATGTTTATATAAATTATGGTAGTTATACATATACATTTATATATAGTTTTATACATACATACATCTTGCTTTATATAGAGAGAATCTGGCTATGGTTTTTATAAGACTAAATGTCAACAAAACATCAAAAATGACTCAATTCAATTTAATTGCACTTGTCTATTGAGAATCCAATGAGATTTGGATGAATAGTAAAATAAAAAAAATGTATTATTTAAAAAGAAAAAGTGAGATTATGTTACAAATAATAATATTAGAATAAATGCAACATCTGAAATTAAACAGAAAAAATAATACGGAAGAAAAATCAAGTGTCTCCTGGCTGTTTTAAATGGACAATCATTGACTCTTATCAAAGGTTTATAATATCATTTCTTGATACAGTTATTTGGTTATTTGGAAATAAAGATGGGTTTTCCACACCCATTCCAATATCATTTTCATTGCAACCGGTTAGATCAGTGGTTCTCAACCTTCCTAATGCCAGATGTATTTTCATTGTTACAAAGGGGTCCTGACCCACAGGTTGAGAACCACTGGGTTATATATTAGCCATGCAGTCAAGACTACACTGCAAGCCTTCTATCCCAAGATCTAACATGTGTTTGGATAACTGCAAATGACCCAAAAGGAGGTTTTTTTTTGTCTTAAAAATAATAAAGGCATTACCTTGTAAAAGAATTTCAAAAAATATTCTGGAATGGCATTGTAAGTTAAAGATATCAGGTTCATTGTTTGAATACACTTTTTACATTGGAAAAGACAGTCTCTATTTTATTTCATCCTAGAATATTGGAAAGGATATTCTAAGGAAAACCTGTTAGAATGATCAGAGTTACTCCTTATCATACTTGAAGGTAAAGAAGACAATGTGGCCTTAATGTCTCTTAATCACATGAAGTGATATCTAAAATTTATATAGTGCTTGCTGTGTATTAGCCCGGGTTCTAAGCCATTTGTAGTCCACCACCTCCCTGTGTCGAACACCTCTGTAAGTTGACCTCATTTTCATGGACCGGACATGCATGCATGTGTCAGTACGGTAGACCTAGTTGCTTAGGTTGAACACCTCCCTAAATTGACAAGTTTGTTATTGTTTTCTAGGTAGTCAACTTGACAGAGGTTGTACCATAATTAAATCTTTACAGTGCTCTTCCAAGTAGGCTGTTAATGTCACCTATTACGGATGAAAACATTGTGGTACAGAGCAGTTAAGTAACTGGCCCAAGGTGCACAGCTAGGCAATGAGAAAGCAAAACCTCCAAACCAGTCAGTCAGAGTACTAATTCTGACACATCACGTACCTGACACCTTCATCTACACATTTTTAGATACTGAGTTTTACACCCATCATTTTTTATCCTTTTGCATTAAAATTAAAAGCGATAAAGAACATATTTCTATAGAAGACAGTGAGGAAAACTGTGTAAGTATTGTCTTAGCAACTTAAATTTTTCATTTTTTTTATTTTAAATTAGAATGACAGAAGAAATTATTTGGGAATCTCACATAAAAATTTCTAAGAAAATGAATTATAGCATTTGCAAATACTATACATTTATGGTAGGATGCAAATTTATCCTTGAATACAGTATCATTCCATTCCTATTTCTAGTCCTTTGTTTTCACCTTGGGTATATTCAAATCTTTTTATTCTAAAGGTCAAAAAATAGAAAATCTACTTTTAAAAATATTCTTTATATAGGTTGCTTAGGTAGAAATTTAAATTAAACCCCTGAATGTTAATTGATAGAATGGTCTTACCTGAGGTACATACAAAATCATTGAACAGATTCAGGTAAAGATGTCACTGTCTAAATGTTACCTTAGCCAATCTCCCACTTAAGATCTCTATTTCAAATAGGAAGTGACCTCTTAGCAGGACTTAATTACAGAGTTTCTGGAACATAGCATGGTATTAGTAGTCAATGACCACATAACTGCAGTTATTGTCAAGAGAACTTCTTTATAATCACCACCAAATGCTATGTCTTTGATCCCAATAAGTATACATTTATCTCACGTCACCACTGTAATTAAGAAATAAGGCAGGGTAAGTAGTGTACATCAGGATAATTATAGTTTCCCAGGACAGAAATTATTATGAAAAATTAGGCTGTAGTCTAGGTACCTGAAAAAACATAATAATGTCCTAGAAATCTACTCCCTGCCCTCTGGTATTGTTATTTAGGCCCCTGTACGTGTCAAAAGACTAACAAAATGAAAAATGGAAATATTTCCTTGAGATTTTGTGAAGATTATTTTTATATCACGGGTGGATGTATATTATCATTGTATTAAGGTATTAACATATGTTTTTTAAAAGATTTTTGTGGCAGACTAATTCTAAGTCAATTTTTTCAGAATTCTCTTAGGAGGATAAGACTTGTTTTATGAAAAAAATATGAAACTGAAAGCAGGACAAATAGAAAATCTGTCTTTGGAAGAAAGCGGAGTCTGGAGATGTAGCGTGGTTCCATGCTGAGGTATGCTGCTGTATTTAAAAGTTTCCATTACTGAGAATAAAAATAAGGGCCCTGGCCACGTCGGTTGCAGTCACTGTTGTACAGGGCAGCATATGCACATGACCTGCCGGTTAGAGACAAATTAGTGCTGGTAGATGGTCAATTGACTGCACTATAAGAAAAGCAATTCTGCAAGCACAGCTTAACTGTGTACCTGGCTTGCTAAAAGCACCTGCTGTGCAGACAGAGCATTTCACTTTTAGTATTTCTGGAGAAATGGCTCATTTAGGAAAAAAACAAAGTCTATTCGGAGTATGTAGTGTTACAAGATAAATTAAGAATGGATATGATTAAGACAAAAAATAAGGGAATTCAAAGAATCTGTGGTATGAGGGAGTAGCAAATAATTTTTCACAGACTCACAACACGTTGCTGCTGTTCTTTACATGACAGTGTATGTTCCTCTGTTTACCCCATTCTTTTATTTATTTTTATTGTTATTTTTTTTATTCAATGCCAAAAACAGTCTTGTTCAGTACTGTATTCCCCAAAGTATCATCTGGGAAAGTATGACTGTACTACACAGGTGAAAATTGTTTATGGTCACAATTCACTGTGCTTTGAAATATGGTAGCTCAGGGTGTGCCCTGGCTCAGGCAAGCCGACCTTTATCTTTCATGGGACAAACACAGGCAAGGACATCTTATTCAGGGAGTTGAAGAGTAAGGTATTCAGTAGGCTTTAGTATCAGTAGACTGACTGCAGCAGACCTTCCCAAGAAGTCCCTGAGGTCTGTGTGCCCTTGCATTTGCATCGAGCACTTTGGGCTGTCTTGTCTTTGGAACTTTTGCATATGTTCCTGCCTCGACCCTCAAGGCTGTCAACTCTGTTACAATCAAATATAAAACTAGACTAAATTCTTTCTTTCATATGTTGTAAAAATATATAAGCTAACATGTAGGTCCTCTTGTAGTCTCATCATTCATTAGAAATGGAAACAGTTTGACATTAGCCCACTTGCTGAACATAATATGCATACACAAAATTTGGGAAGATATTACCTATGGAGTAAGTCCATGCAATGATGTATCTATAGTTCATGGGAAAAGGAGATTTTAAATGTAGCACTAAGTACATCTCTATAATAGGAAATGGGGTAAATATATTTGAATTTTATGGATAATCTTTAACTATGTGAAAAATCACAGTCATAGTAGCAAATGGAATGGCAATAAATAAAGGTAGGCGAGAATCTATCCCTGAGATATTTAAAATGACAAACGAGTTGCTTGTGTTTTATAACATTTTATTTTTTCCTCTATTATGAAGTTACTGACATCCAAAATAGAGGGAGTAGAGAATTAAAAAATGGGAAGAATAAAATGAATATTAAAGGCCTAATTTTAACCATAAAATGAAGCATCAATATTCTTTCTATAGGTTAAGTTAATTTTCACTGCCAATGCCAGAATGGTTTCCATGATTTTCCTACTTCTATGACAAATCCACCATAATTGTAAATTTTATGATCATAAATATCAACAGCTATATATAATATCGTAAATTAGAATTTAAAAATCATCATTTAGAGTACATTTTTAGTTAAAATGAACATTAAACATTTGAGTAATTAGTTTTGTGCCAGATAGTTTTTCTAAAATCAAATCCTTTACAGAGTAGACAGCTACACAGTTCATAGAAAAACAAACAATAATAAAAACAGAAAGAACAGTTTTGCAGGGCAAGAGGAGAAGGACCCTGTTTGCAGGCAACTCATACTGTTCTCATAGCACAGCACAGTAGTTTTTAATATACGTATTAGTAGTCACTTTCTATCTTTTGCCCTCTGTGACTCTGACAGCATGCTCCCTTTCAGAATGAGTCCATTGTGTTTAAAAATATGTCCATTAGCTTGTTAAATTATTGATTATGCTTTTAGCTCTCATAAAACGTGAAGATAGATAAACTCTAAAGGAAGGGGTCCCCCATGGCCCATCATCAGATGGGTGTTGGAATTGCACTCATATTTTTCTTACAGAGGTAATTTTATCTCTTTATTTTACTCTCAATATAGGTTGGCACCACACAAGAGATACCAAGAATCAGACTATGCTTAACATTACACATTTGAATACGAATAGCACTTTTTGATTTAAACACACATCACATAACCATTGATAATAATTTTAGGCAACCCAGTCCTGAGCAGCTCTTTAGTCCTAGGTGACTAATAACTTGGTAAATGCTGACATCTGTGTTCTTAGATATCAAAAGTGAAGAAAAGTTTGTCCAAACCTACTGTAACTTGATTATTCTTTCAGTTAACATGAAGATCGTTGTTGCTTTGGAATCCACTACCTATATACCATTTTATTTTTCAAAAGCAAAACGTATTTTGGAACAATTACTTAATGGTTTGCTAACATAGTATATTGTCGAACGACCATGTTAACTTTAGAAAGTGGTTTAATGTTTACTTTTGTCATGTTGCTTGATTAGGTACAAAGAAATTATTTTGTTTTCAAGAAAAAGAAATGAGGATCAACGGGTTCAAGTGACCTGTCTGGGTTTATACAAGCAATATCAGCAAATCTAGAATTCAAAGTAGTCAACAAGTATATTGTACCTTTGTTAAGATGGTAGATCTTAAGTTGAGTGCTCTTACCACGATCTTTAAAAAAAAAGGGGGGGGGGCATGTGAATCTGAAAGATGTGCTTTGTCATACACCATTGTTCTGGCAGAAACATTTCAGCAAAAAGTCTGTCAAACTTCCTTCTGTTTTCTGCCTCCTCTCCTTCTATCATTGTAATTACCTGTTAATTTTATCTGTAACAACCCTGTATTGTATCTAACAACATTTCTTTGCAACTTTTCTTAGAATTGTTTTGATGTAAAGTTTCGTTTACATGTTTTTGATTTGGCAGGGAATAAGAAAAATCAAAGTTGATATTTCAATATCTATATTTATACATACACATACATTTTTGCTGATTAGTGGACTCTGGCCAAATCAAGACACGATAATGAATACTAAAGAAAGAAATGATTATTTCATTTTGAAAGATTTTACTTCCCTTGTAGCATTAAAAACAAACGTTGATAGCTCAGTGCCCGTAGCAGAGTGGTTATGGTGCCAGCCATATACACCGGAGTTAATGGGTTTGAGCCCAGCCCGGGCCTGCTAAACAACAGTGACAACTGCAACAAAAAATAGCTGGGCGTTGTGGCAGGTGCCTGTGGTCCTAGCTACTTGGGAGGCTGAGGCAAGAGATTGGCTTAAGCCCAAGGGTTTGAGGTTGCTGTGAGCTGTGACGCCATGGCTCTCTACCAATAGTGATATAGTAAGACTCTGTGCCAGAAAAACCAACCCCCCCGCAGAAAACAGAAAAACAAACATTGATGTTTTCCATAATCAAATACAACTTCTTCTAAGAAATGTGTTATAGAAATACATAGGAAGGAGATTTTCCAATCTCTAAGTACATTCTTGGAAGAAGGGAAAGTGAAAGAGGAGAGAAAAAGGAAGGAAAAAAGAAAAATAAATAAAAATGAGAGGAAGGAGGGATGGAGGGAAAGAGGAAGGAAGGAGGGATGGAGGGAAGAAAGAAGAAAGAGAAGCAAGAAAAAGCTCCAGATTCAAACACATCTCATCATCTGTAGGTTAGAAGAACAGAAAAAAAAAAAAAAAGTAGCCTGCTAGGACGAGTTTACTTCGCATCTTTAAATCTCCACTCAGAATAAACTCCAGTTATTGATCTTCTGCTCAGCCTTCTTTCCTAAGCTGACGGGCTCTTTTGCTGCATGTGGCTTTCAATGTGGTTTCATCTAAGATGAGCATTACCACAAGCATTTATAATTAATCACTATTCCTAGTTGATGTTTTAACATCTCATACCCTTAACTGTTCAAAAGAAGGTTTTTCTTGTGTGTCTGAGAAGAACTTTGGTTTATAATTTGGACCAGGTTCAATGAAGAAAATAACAGTAATAAATGAGTTAAAATATTGAAAGAGATAGTGATTCAAATGTCCTAGAAATCTTTATTTCATGAGTCTGAAAAAACAGACAAATAACTTTGGGTTGCTGCAATAATTCATGTTGTTTTGATTTACATGCAACAGGGCAATACAAATCACGATGCCTAGATTTGAGGATGAGCTCTTCATTACTCTATCAGGTATCTTCTCTGAATCTCAGATTTCTGTACCATTGCATAAAAATAATTACTTAGTTTACAGGTTTGTTGTCATGCTGAAATGAATAGACATATTCCAAAACATTTTGTAAAATGAAATCATTGTATAAAAGTTATCATTATAAAACTCAACTAAATAAATTTAGAATAATTAACATATCAAATATAATTAAATTATTTGACGTGTATCTCAGAGATGTCTTTTGTAAGCAAAGTTAGTGTTTCTTCTGCAGAATTCATCTGTATACAGCATTGCTTAAGATAATGTAATTTCTACTTAAACCAGAAAATGTTGGATACATGTAATCCAGAGTGAAGATAATAACAGTTGATTCCTAATACATGAAGCTCTTTCACAGTCTTCACAATATTTTTCTAACGTTCATTTTATTTTGAATTGGCAAATCATAATTGCATACATCTATACAGGGTACAATGCAATGTTTTGGTATATGTATACATTGTGAATGATCAAATTAGTCTAATTAGCATATCCATCAGCCAGATAGTTGTAGTTTCTTTGTGGTGGGAATATTTAAAATCCCCTTCTATCTCTTTTGAAATATACAATAAATTATTATTAATGATAGTCACTAGGCTGTGAAATAAAACACCAAAACTTAATAAATGCAAGTTTTATCTATCAGCATCACCTCTGACAGCTGCAGTTAAAAATCAATATAGGAGGAGATTGTTAAATGGAATCCTTTGTTTCATTTTAAAAAGCTCAATGAGTAGATTTTAGATGCAGACACTACCCAAGGGTAGTTGTCATGAGCTGATGACTTGCTTTGCCGCACTGCTACAGGACTAAATCAAAGAACACCTCTCAGGCCTTTCCCCATTCCCTTCAGGGCACTATCCATCTGACACGCTATGTATTTATTTTGTTATTTATTATCTATTCCCTCTCACATTAGACTGGAAGCTCCTTGGATGCAAAGACTCTGCTGCTATCATTCACTGTTGTATCCTCGGTATTCAGTAAAATGTCTGGCACATAATATGTGTGCACCAAATATCCATTGAAGGGACAGACCAGTCCTTGGTAACACACAGTTATTTTTTGCCAGTAGAAATACACAGTAACTTATTTGTTTTTCAATTATTCCCCAAAGTCTAAAGATGTGAGGAAAAGCACAAAACGTTCAATTCCAAAACCCAGAAAACAGCTGGTGTTTAACGGGATACAATGAATTGCTAAATTACATTTTTTATTTGTGTTTTTCATTTTCATTATCAGACTAAATGCAAGTGAAGTTCTATTCTGCATCTGATTATTTACCAGTGTCCCAGTTTTTCAGTCATAATATTTGGCTAGTACATTATTAATAAATCAGAACTGTTTTGATTTAAGACCAACTAGAGTGTAAACACTGGATCTTCCTGAGTAGAGAAGTTGGGCAGAGGCTTCCTCAAAGCCACAGTCAATAGGGCAGCTGTTCTAACAGAGACAGAAGGCTCTGGCTGTAGCAGTGAGCAAGCTACTCTCCATTTTTCTCATGCATTAATAGAAGCTTAATCATTAAAAGACAACACGTGCTCAAAACCATATAGTTATTGCATATATTTGTGTTTTGTTTTTCTTTTTGTAGGCAAGACAGAGTGGGAATTTTAGATGGCAATTGCCTTTTAAAATATATCCTAATTTTCAACAAACATCTTCCATTTTTATAGGATGAGGGACAACCAAACCTGCTTTCCCTCTGTGATACTTAGCATTACTCTCACTTTAAGAAGTCAAACTCCTTTTCCACCATGTTGCAGTGATGCCCCACAAAAGTCAGTGAAAGTGAAAAGTCATAATCACAGCAGTTCAGACACTGGGCAGACAAAACATGTGCATTAGTAATCAGCGTAAATTTCTCTAACAGCCTCAAAGAGAGTTCAACAGTTTGTAGTGAAAAAGTTGTCACCTTTAGTTATTCAAACATTCAACCAATTGACAAATATTTCTTAAATGGCAGTCTTTTAGGAACTAGAGATATAACAGTGAATAAATTATGCTTGATTTTTGCCTATATGAGCTTAGGCCAAATGGGAGGTATATTATAGATAAAAACCTCAGCATATTATAATGCAATGTAAAATAGAAATCCCATGGGTCTATGATACAGCACAGGTGCTAGGGGCAGGGCACTGGTCTAAGATTTACAAAAGCCTTTTTGATCTGAAGGCTCCATCACTCAGGTGAGACTATGGGTTGGAGTAGGGGTGGAGCTGAGGTTGTATGTTAGATGGAATTATACATCCAAAAGGTAATCATTACTAGAGAGCCTTCTATGCCTTCTAGAGACTAAAAGTTGTTCAGTGTTGGTCTGTGTAAGGAAAAGAAAGAGAACAGTTCGTGTATTTTTAATAAGTTCCTCCTCATTTGGACTTCACTTATAAGAGCAAGAGGAAGCACGGAAGGATTTGAGAAGGGAGGGAACACACTCAGATGTGCGTTTTACAAATAAATATTTCCTGGCCGCTTTGTGAAGAAAAGGGAAGAGTGGAAGTTGGGAGTCATTTAGAAGACATAATTGGGAGGTGATGATCATCTGAACAGTGGTAATGAGAAAGGATACAATTAAGCAGATTCAAAATATGGTAACGCATTTCATTTCTAATGATCTGTGTTTGCGTTAATGTCAGAGGTTAAAGAAAAGTATCTAAGAAGATACTCAGATTTCTGTCTTAGGAAACTGGATGGATATTGGAGCAATTTTAACTAAATAGGGATCAGTGAAGGGATGAACAGAACAAGAGTGAAACAAACAACAATAACAAAAAAAAAAAAAACCTTTAAAATAGTGGCTATAAAAAATCAGACGACAGCTAACAAGGGAAGCATAGAACCAGGCTGAGACTGCTTTGTGTCCAGGTAAACCCATCTGTACAGACTCGAATCTGTGGGCTATTCTCTAGCATTCATCGGTTAGAAGCCAACTTTAGGGTCTGGAAAGAGTATAAAGTTGAATCTTCTAGAATTGGGTCTTTGCCAAATGAATGTAATAAGGGATATCTTAGTAATGATTGGAAGACAGAGATTAAAATTGTCTTCTGATACATTTCCTAAAAAGTAGTAACATTTTTAATCTTCTAAAATGTATTTTTATAATACTTTAAACAACTCACTTTATACCTACAAGTTAACTATATTAAAGAATACATTTACTTACTCAAGTATACATTTTAATGTTTCTACCAATATCACTGGGAAGCATTGACAATTGCTTGGGCATTTTTGCCTTTACAGAACACACATACTTTCTTTCTCTGCAAACATCGAGGGAGTATTTTGATAAATGGTAACCATGAAGGGAGGAATACGCTGTCTATTCTTTTAAAAGAAGAGCAAAAGCATCAAAAGTTTCCTATACTTGTGCTAACTCTCTTCCCTCTTCTAACTTTGAAAGATTCTGGCAGAAAAAAAAGGAAGAAGGACATCTGAAAAGGGGAGAAAAAGGGTGTCCAGGGCAGAGAATTAAAATTATATAGAAGGATTTTTTTTTTTTTCTTTTAGATTTTCTCTTGATCAAGCTTAACTTTTCATGGTAGAACACATGCATTTCTGGTGGGTTAAGGTTGTAGGAGCTCAGGGAATTTCACTCCAAAGTATAAAAGTATTTGGTATAAAGAGTATTTTAAATTAAAGGGCCTTAGATATCAACAGGCATTGGAAGGGGCTTTCCCTCTATCTTCCTAAAAACCAAACAGGCCTATCAAGAGCAATAATTATCTCTCCTGCGGCGGCGCCGCGGCGCGGGGGGGGGGGGGGGGGGGGGGGGGCGGGGGGGGGGGGGTGGGGGGGGGGGGGGGGGGGG
>CAUYPK010127119.1:0-46100 GCA_963574355.1 Loris lydekkerianus | reverse complement strand
GGAACATATTCTTCTTAGTAAAGTATCTCAAGAATGGAAGAAAAAGTATCCAATGTACTCAGCCCTACTATGAAACTAATTTATGGCTTTCACATGAAGGCTATAACCCAGTTATAACCTAAGAATATGGGGAAGGGGGAGGAGGAGGGGAGGGAGGGGGGAGGATGGGCAGAGGGAGGGTGATTGGTGGGATTACACCTGTGGTGCATCTTACATGTATACATGTGAAACTTAGTAAATGTAGAATGTAAATGTCTTAACACAATAACTAGGAAAATGCCAGGAAGACTATGTTAACCAGTGTGATGAAAATGTGTCAAACGGTCTATAAAACCAGTGTATGATGCCCCATGATTGCATTAATGTACACAGCTATGATTTAATAATAATAATAATAAAAAGAAGTGTAGGAAGATCAGGGACTGGCCTTGCTCAAATGATATTAACTTTTCTGTTAAAAGTCTCTGCCGAGATTCCCACTGTTGGCAGAAAGCTATTGTCTCCCCCCAGTTAAAAGATTTAAGTGTTATATCCAGTTGTCCAGTTGCTCTAGTTGTACAGCTTACAGTGTTCTCTCACATGTCTACTATGAGAATGGCACATCCTAGATTCTGGAAGGAAAGGAAGTCTAGGGAAATAGAGCAACAGTCCACCATGTTGTCCTGTTCAAGCATGCACATGTTTTATTTAAGTATTCTCCAAAGGTCTATTTTTTTTCCAGCATAATGCAGGTATTATGCTATCCTTTGAAATAAGATATATGAATTTTAAACAAAATTGTCAAAAACAATGACCTTAGTTACTCCATATGGTACACAGAAAGAATTACACTTCACTTACATTACAGATGCACTTAACACAGTCATCAATAATCATTCACCACCAACACAGTATATTTTCAAATCACCTAAAACATCAAAACACTTTTTTTTTCCCAAAAGTCTAAAGAAATTAATGGTTTGGGATAAGAGATAAATCCAAAGAGGAGGCAGAACTGTCAACCAAAATAACCTAACTGCATTTTCTCTTCTCTTTCATTAAGAACATGAAAAATAGAACTTCTCATTGGGAATCAAACTATGTAAGTATTCCTGATTGCAGTTTCCTTAATCTACTTTTGAAAAAGTTTTCAATAAATGCCATCAAAGAAGTTTCACTAGACATTTGCTCTAGAAGCATAAAGTGATATGAGGCAGGTGTTAATATAATTGTTAATATTTATGCTGTGGGAAGATTAGTAACTTTTAAAGAGACATACTAGGGTTAAGCCAGTTCTTCCCAAAAGATAATTGAGCTTATCGTACTTTCACTAGGCAAATGTTGATTAAGATCTACTGTGTGCACAGCACTGTTCTGGAAGCTATTCTAGAAATGGGAAGCAAGAATTTCTGGCTTAACTTGAAAATGTTTGGATTAATCCTTTTTCATGATAAATGATGATAAGCATTTTAAAATCTCTATGATAGAGGGATAATTAGTAACTTTTTTCATGTATAGAAGCTAAACTTTTTTCCTTATAGTGGTGACTGGAATGAACAAAAACTTTGCACTTGACATTGAACTTTTTTATACTGTCACGTGCAGACACGTCTGTCGATAATATTTTAAGGGTGAAAAGGTATAAAAACTTTTCACTTAAATGTACATAGAGATCAATTTTGCATCATCAAACTCCTGTCCTTCCTATTTAGTGTAGAAAATTGCACCTTGCAATACACGGGAACCTTTCTGAGATAAATTTGTGCTGCCTTCCGGAATGGAGTAGAAAGCGTGCTTTCAACAAATATTGCTACACGAAGCACTCCAGTTTATCTCTACCTTTAAATTCACATTAGTTATTCTCAAAATGTATTCAAGATCTAAAACAAAATAAATAGTACATCAAGTAAGATTCTGAGATCATTGATCCTGTGATTTTAGTCCCAGTCAACTCTTTTCATGAAACACAGAGTGATATATCCAGTATCTGGGCTTTTCCATAAACAACAAAGATGTTGGAGATAATTCACAGATGTCAACTCCTTTTTTTTTCTAGATTTTGATGAGGGGATTGCTGATAATCTACTCACACGATAATCTGTTGGGGAATACAAAAGTGGGAAAGTCATTTGAACTACAATAAACATTGATGACAATAAACCAATAGAAAGGTGCTGTAGAAATACAGGAACAGATAACGCACTGAGTCACGGGAATACACTGGACCAAAGAATAGCACTGAAAAACATTATGGCACAATAGTTTTGGATTAAAAATTTATCTAAAACTTGGCCACACTAGAAGTTTTTCTATGAGTGCAGCTCTTACTGTATCTATAAAGATCTGGAAAGTACAATAACAAAAAATCCTGAATCCTGGTACAACAAGTATACAACGAATTATTGCAGTTGTAACAGTATCTAGGTGCAAGTTTAAACAATAATTAATAGTGAACTATCTGAACACTTTAGATTTACTAATAAGCATCCCCAGGAGAAATACAGCAGTTCTAAAGGAGTTTGTTTGCACAACCCAGCGTGGAACATGAACGATCAGCTTTTGGTAAGTGCACAGAAATTCCCCCTTTCTACAATTATAGTTTATCATGCCTAGTCTGAAGACAACATAAGGAAACTGAGATCACTGCTCCAAAGAACTCTAGCATGCATTATGATGGTTTCCTTCAGTCGATACAAATGTGTTGCATGAGTTTTTTGTTTTCATATGTAATACTCTTCATCATAGCCAATGTTCATGGTTTTAACAGGAAAAATTTTTATCAAAATGTTTGCCATATTTTTTTTTTTGTTTTGCATTCAACTGGAACATTATGTTCAAAGATTTATTTTATTTATTTTATTAAAAAAGAGTTCTGATCACAAGAAGCATCAATAGGCGGCATTTCATTGTGCTCATTCGCAAAGTCAAAGGGCCTCAGAATATTCCTCTGGACAACGGGTCAGACTCCGTCTAGAAATGCCATGTAGTGGTTTGGTTCACATCCTCAATTGTGGAAGTTTTGTTTTGTTTCACTATCAACCTTCTTGCTTTGCTGCCTTAATCTGCAAAGGGTTTATTGTTTCTTCTTTCTTCCAAATTGAAATTCTTTCCACAGGCAGGGCTCACATTTTCTTAGATTTGATTCTGATTGTCTTACAAAGCAGACACTCTGACGATATTTCCTCCTGAGTACTCGGGAGACTCTGGCCTGTCATCTCCTTCTGGCGTGGTTACTGGAGGTGTTGGGATGCTTATTATTGCTGTAGTCACATAGGGTTGTTCACAGTTTAGTTTAACACACTCTTCCATTTTGGCATTTAAACTGGATCGGCTGATGGAAAAAAAAATGATGAGATTTAAGAAAGCAAATTATTAACCTATTTTTTTCATATAGCTGAAAAATGCATTATTTTAATGCTTCTAAATAACATTTGAATTATTTAAGAAAATGTACCATAGTTAAAAAAATTAAATGTCAAACACTAATATATTAAATATATGTCTAAAAGCCAGCTTGATTTGGTCCAGTTGTTTCTCAAAGCATATTGTACAAAAATGCAAGGAAGAAGATTATATAATATTTGGACAGCCTGAGTTGAGCAAAGTAAAATAGTTTTAACCCAGAACCTCTGAGAGGTTTGAGGAACAAATACAAGAGGGTTGTATCGTATGGATTTATAAATTGTTTTGAACATGTGATTCTTTTTATTTTCTCGTTTTTGGGATACATAATTCCCTAAAGCTCTTACCCAAGTGCTGACCACATGTTAAGACACCAGAAAGTGGACTGTTATCATTTAATTCTTTTTTCTAAGTGGTAAATTTTATACTCTATAGTTGAATTTTATACTTTATATGTGGAAGGGGAGGAAGGAGAAAGGAGACAAAATGGTATAAAGAATAAAGATTAAAGCTAATTAATTTTTTCATGGAAAACTTAATTAAAATGTTTGTGTGCCAAGATTTTCTTCCTAAGCATTTCTCCTTTCTCTACTTCGTTTTGTAATGGATGTAAAGCAATGCAGAGGCAAAACAGCTTGCAGATGGAAATCGCATTGCTCTAAGTTCTCATATTTCTGTCCCATAGACATCTAGTTTATATAAATTTACAGAGACTAAGTTCAGAATCTCAACAAGGTTTTCAGCAAAGATTGTTGGATGCCAACAAAAAAACATACTGAATTTACAGACCACCACTCTAAAAGTTTATGCTCTCCAATTTGAAAAGGAAAGTAAGATTATCTTGGTAGAAATTAATCTTTTTAAGGACTGATAAATTTAAATGCACTACTTTTTATTACACATGTTTGTGGTAGGAAAAAACAGTAAGTAAAGACAAGCAAAGGAAAAATAATCATTATGAAAATTTTGCTTAAATTGTTCATAAACTAACCAGAGGTAAATAATTTTAGTATTCCACTTATCTATTTTTGTATTACATTTTGGGTATTTGATGTCATTAAAAAAAAAATCCCTTTTGATCAAAATTTTATACAGCTAAAAATGGTTTGTGTAGGTAGAATTTTAATGTTCATCGTTGCATTGAATGTGTTGATCTATTTTTAGCTGCTGTGTAGTAATTTTCAATTATGTTAGCTTTAATTCTGTACGTCTGTTTTACTGGTGCTGATCATCTTTGTAGGGTATCTGAGTTTACACAGAGGCCCTTGAGTACAGATGACCTTGCTCAAAGAAGTGGTGGAGTTGAAGAAATAAAAACACATGTGCCTGATCACCTTTTCTTAATGGATATGTCAGTCAATCTAATTCCAACTTACAGCTACAGTGTAAGTTTTATCTCTTTCTAAACCCTGGGAGCTGGGATTCAGATGTTAGTGGTAGTGACACGACTCAGGTTCCTTTGGGTACCTGTTCGACAGAGGTGTTCTCTCCACACACCGGATCTGAATCGTACTGAGCTCCTGCACGCTGCCTCGATGGCTGCCTGAGACGTTGGCATTTGGGATGCGGAAAGTTTTTTTGTGTCGTCGTGAACAGCAAGTGCTGGTGACTCCTTGTGAAGAGAGAGAGGGGCTATGACTTGAAGGACGATTAACAGTCGCAACTTCCATGCAGCTTTCTTCAAAGACTTGTTCATCTACAAATTCGTGATTCTGTTGCACAGTTGAAAGAAAAACGGGAAGAAAGCAGAGAAACACATTTTTTTTGTTTTTTCATTTTAACAAGGGAAATACATGGTTTATTTTTCAAATTCAAATATGCCTGGGTACGCTTAGATTTGGACATTTTCGTGGAGATTAGACTATCAAGACCACCTCTTTTTGTCACTTGTGTAGAAATAAAATCTCTCCAGTTAGACCTAGAGATTGGCCTTTGCAGGCTGATTTGCTGTCATTTATAGACTAACTTTACCCTGAAATGTAATTTATTAATTTAAATATAAAATCTGAAAGTCATAAACTAAATAAATCTCTTAAAAATAAATATAGAAAACCATAGGAATGTGCACATTCATACTGACTTTATTTTTTTTTAAACAAGTTGAAGTTATGAAAAAGAGACTAATTTAATAGAATGTCCCAAGTTAGATCATCTGTTGTGTACCAGCAAATATTTTCACATGGGATTTAAAACTTTTTTTTTTTTTAAATTAGAAAACGAGACACCTAAGAAACTATCCATGTGTTTAGATGCTCCTCTAAAATATTCAGTATATAGAAAAATATTAGTTAAACAAGGTAAATACAATTATCTGCAAAATGTGTCCCTTTATGTTTAACCTGAAGGGGGTTACGCAGAACTTTTGTGGCCTTTTCCTTCGTGACACAGGGTTCTTCTGCCCCTATTTTTTAACTTTAGTCCAGTAGCAAACAGTAATGGGAGTCATTTCACATACCATCCTTTATAGAAACACAGTACAAATTTTGCTTTTAAAATGTTCAGTGAAGAGCTTCCCCCTAAAATACCTAGGCATAAATTTTACCTCAGAAAGTAAAATTAGTCTCTTTTTCTTTATACAAGGGGAAACATTTTGGTCCGAATTACTAGAGAATGACTTCAATTACTATTATTTTGTTGTTGTTGTTGTTGTGAGAGTGGAACAGTCTTACATGTGTATAATGGAAGGTTTTGCACATACTAAATTCCCCTTAACCATCACTCATCCTAAAATATTAGTAAAACAGTTGAAACAATTCAATGGCTAATAAGAAGTAGATTGTTTTATTACTCATTTTGTCATTCTTTGCTGAGATAAGCATTTTGAAATAAATAAAACTTAACATTCTACTGTTTCCAGAGAATAATATAATCAGATAAACCAAAACTTCATGTTAAGCATTAAATTTTAGAGAAAAATGCAGTGTGCAAAGGATTCACGATCTGTTTCCCTCTCTTACACATTGCATTTCACATACATAATATAAGTTAGAATGCATGAGATTCTAATTTATCTCATCAGTGAGTGGAAGTGTAGAAGTCATTCTGTTATTGGTTACCACATACTTCTGTAGGAATGTGGTAACTTAATTTACTCTAATCAATTTAAACTATATTAGTTGATGTTGAGTATTTTTGAATTAAAAAAATTGCCCTGAATTGTAAAATACCAAGAAAAAGGGAAATAAAAGAAAAAGATAGGGATAAGAACGTTCTATCATTAATGTACTATTCCACTTTCAAAGAGTTACCTTAATAGGTTATATGCCTGCCCGTATCTTAATTTGAAAATGCAAATATAATCATACGACTGTCCCGTTTAAAACTCATAAGTAATTTCTGTGAGATAAAGATCAAAATTGTTGGACCAGGGGTGGTGGCTCACACCTATAATCCTAGCACTCTAGGAAGCTGAGCTCAGGAGTTCGAGACCAGCCTGAGCAAGAGGGAGATCACCATCTCTACTCAAAATAGAAAAACTAGCCAAGGATTGTGGCAGGTGCCTGTAGTCCCAGCTACTCGGGAAGCTGAGGCAAGAGAATAGTTGCTTGCGCCTAAGAGTTTGAGGTTGCTGTGAGCTATTACTCCAAGGCACTGTACTCAGAGTGACAGAGAAAGACTCAATCTAAAAAGAGTGAAACAAAATAAAAATTGTCACACGCCCCCAAAGCCTAACATTATCTGGCCACTGACTTTCTCTCTATCTCCTGTGTGCCATGCTACCCTCTCTCCTTCCTGTCACCCTTGTGTTCCTTCACTTTCTCTTAGGCCAAGTCCTAAGTACTTTATCATCTGCTGGACCTTTAATCTCTTAGTCTAAGTCTCCCTGCAGGTTTCAGCTCTAGTGCCTCTAGGAACCTCGCCTGGCTGGTCTCCTCCTGGTTCTGCCCTCTTTGCCCCATCCACCAACTCCTTCTCCAGTACCATCCCTGTTGTGTGTTTTGCTACATAAATGGAGGCTTGATGATGGCAGAAACCACACTTCTTTTCATGGTATATCTTGTATCTGACTCTTTGGTGGCCACAGAGTAGGCAGTAATACATATTTGTTGAATGATTGTTGATAAATTAAAAAATCGGGCAATATATTAGACTTGATAATATAAATGGTGCAACTCTGATAAGTGAGTGAGCTGAACTGATTATATATGGCAAAAGTGTTGTTCTGCTCTGTGGTCATCACAGCTTGGGATCCATATTGAGAAATTAGCTGAGAAATGGATGCCTTTCCTAAAGGCAAGTGAGCATGAGAACTTGGAAGTGGAGCAACGCAGGTTCACTGCTCAGCACCCAGGAGCGCACCACTGATTACATGTGTTATTTTTCTTATGAGAACAGGTATTTTTTATTACCTATCTGTATTTAATATACCAGTGAATGAAAGCAATTCTTATATTTCTTTATTCTCTATTTTGTTTTTTGTTATTGTTAATGTCTTTATCCAGATGTCAAGAACACTTGAACTTCTTTATTTTTCATTCCTTTTTCTTTCTTAATCAGTATTTTAAGAATCAGGAAAAAAAAAAAAAAGATATTTTACAGAACTTATATTGGGAGACACTTTTCCGTATGTGTTTAACTGGTACTTTAAATTGGAGTTAAGGGTAAAACATCTTAAACAAGACTCAAATACTTTCCGAGTTGAAATGTCACTGTAGTCTTTCAAAATAATTTCAAATAGTGTGGGTTTTCTGCTTGTTTGTATTTTAGCGTATTTTCCAGTAATGCAGACAGTGAAATCACGCTTGGAGACATTGAGTATGCACAAAAACAAATGGAATTACTGTCAGAGGGCAGAGGAAGGCAGCCAGGCCGTCTCCTTACCGTGGTTTTTTCCAGGCAGTGAAGCAGGTGGTGGTGCTGGGTTTCAAAGCTAGAGATGGATTTGCTAACAAAGGCCTGCTCATCCTCTGAGGACTGTTAACAAAGAGAAGACAGAAGAGCTTTTTATTTTATTTGCAAACAACAAGAACCTCAGCTACACATTTCCACAGAGAGATCTGGCCTATTTTCTGAGATTAAATGGCAACTTTTTAAAAAAAGAAACAAATGTGCACTTGCTTTTTAAGTTGGATGATCAGCATTTACATTTTCCTCAAATTAGCGGTATAGTCTTTTAGATATGCCTCCCTGAATTGAAAATTTAGATCTCTTTTACTCATTCAACTACCAACTGCCTTTTGTAAACCAGGGAGCCATTATCTTTGGATGATAAAATGTAACCCACTTCTTAGAAAATCCTGAAACCACTATCATGTTCACCTTACATAAAAGCCATTTTGTAAGGAAAGACAATTGTATTTCAGGTTGTGAGACCTTCCTAATGCTGAATGGTGTTCCTTCTCCACTAAAAAGTACAAGAAGACATTATATCACCCACCCACGCAAACTTCCCACCCAAAGTAACTCAAGTAGTATTGAAATGAAAAAGAATTAGGAATTTAAATTATTGAGCATTTTCTCTCTTTCCTATGTTGACACGAAACAGTGCATGAATATTGCCTGATTGTGAGTAAGAATCATGATTCACTGGGAATATGTCACAGCCCAGTTTTTAACCTGCTATAGACAACTGGAATGTGTAGGGTGAAGCTACAAAAAAAAAAAAAAAAAAAAAAAAGACACTTTTGTTGTTTTGATAGCCATTGTCATAATTATCCACAATAAAATCACCTGGTTAAACAGAACTAAATCAATATTACATCAATTAATGGAACATTAAAAAAAAAAAAAAAAAGCAGGGTGCCTGCCTGTACCTGCAGCTGGTTACTGAGTAAGCCATTCCGCTTGCTCTGCATGTAAGCATTTGCACTTCCGCTCTTGGCTGCCCGGATCCTGGCAAGTCTAGCTTTCTATAGAAGAAAAATGAATGTCCAGTTTATACTCATGAATTATTTTCATAAAACAGTGATTGCACTATCGCGCGATCCTAATGTCAGCATGCATGGAAGCCAGCCAGCTTGTTATACGTAACTACTGAAAATTACTCCTGTACCCTTTTTAAGTGCTTTATTTTAGTTAACACTTATTAGTAAGATCAATTAACTACCTTTGAGCTGGATTTTGCATGTAAGAATTGTAATTAAACCTTTAAAGATCAAATTATTCCATTATTGTTTCTCTCAATTGCGTCAAGAGAAAAATAGCTTCATTGCTTTACTTATATTTTCATCTTTCCTGGTCTGAGGAACTTAATGAAATGAACGCCAGTAGCCCAGCAGACCAGCTGCCCACTCCTTTTCATTTAAATGAATGTCATTTTTAAAATTAGTAACTAAGATCCAGGAACCATTTGCCTTTTCTTTTCTTTTTCTTTCTTTTTACAAAAGAACCACCATTCATCTGTATCTTGCAGCCTCCAATATAAAATTTTATTTCTGCAATTACCTTGTTCACTTACCCAACATAGACTCTAGGCTAAACATATGAGTCCTCTGAAATCATTCCTGATTTGTCTGCTTTGTTTACTGACACACGTCCACACAACTGTATATTCATCTGATTTCTATTTCATTCTTGACTTAGTTGAAGTGAAGAACATAGGGAGCCTATCCAGTGAGACTGTCACATTAGTTTTATTTTTAAAGTATTTTTTTTTATACAGAGAATGTCATTTAGTTTAAATGGTTTAGGTGGTCAGTTCAATTGTTCCATTATAGTGAGACAGTCAAAGCCATGTACTGAGCAAAGTGTTTAGCCAGATTCCTGATATTCTATTATTTTACTTTATAACAGCTGTGACATGTCTGGCCTCAGACTGTCATGGAATAGGTGTGCCTCACACTTCCTAAAGAGCAGGATTGTGACCATTCTATCTGCATTATGTATATTAGCAACAGGCTTTCATAAGAAGTTCTTGTAAGCTTATCCTACAGAGACTCCTTCTTTGCCCTTTTTAAACAATCCAGATAAGTACTATTTTTAATCTCAACTCTTAGAATGCTCTTTTTAATAAAAAATGTAAAGTGATCTACATTTTTAAAATGGAAAATGAATATATATATATATATATATATATATTCAGTGGAATATATATATACATATATTCAGCACTTCGGTGGAATTAAAATTGTGGTCATTTATACATTGTGGTACATTTATACATGACTATAATTTTAATTCCACCGAAGTGCATGCAAAAAAGTCTGTCTAACCCTGGAGCCACCCCACTTTCATGCTTCAGAGTCAACCTCTGGTCCTATGTCTGGGGAATCCTCTCAGAAATTTTCTGAGCATAAAAAATTCAAGTACAGGGTGGTGCCTGTGGCTCAAAGGGGTAGGGTGCCAGCCCCATATGCCAGAGGTGGCCGGTTCAAACCCAGCCCTGGCCAAAAAAAAACAACTGCAAAACAAACAAATAAACAAAAAACAAAGTACATATATATTATTACATATATATTTTCTAAGCATAAAAAACCAAGTACATATATATTACTCAGGCAAATACTCCTCATATGTTTCTGAATTTAGTTGTTTCCATTTATTAGCTCATGGAACTCTTTCCATATATTCATGTATACATCCACCTCATTTTTATGGATGCATAATAAACCACTGTATGGTGAAGTATCATTTATTTAGCAGGCCAACTACCAAGTAACTTTTAAAGAATCTTTTGCTATTATAAGCAATGCTGCCTGCTTTGAACATCATGATGAACTTTCTGCGTGACAGATTACTGGAAGCAGAGCTATTCCTGGATCAAAGTGTGTGCATACGCATATGTGTGTGTGTTATGTTTAGTAGGTTTCACCAAACTTCTCTTGGTACAAACTTGTTGTATCAAGATGCCTTTTCATCCACATCATTTGAAAGTAGCACTGAGATATTTAATGCTCTCAAAATAGCCTTGAGATATCATCTGGCTTGAACTCCATCCCTTCTCCCTTCCTTCCTAAATTTATTCTTCCTGTGTGCTGAGTCCAGGTTGAAATAATACTTTGTATAAAGATCGTATTTATAAGTGATGGGAAAAATAGATGAATCTCATTCTTGTTTGGCAGTCTCATGTTTACGTCGCGCAAAATACTGAAATAATACTAGAGATTGAAATAGGAAGGCAGGGAAATGTGAACTTCAAAGGCTATGCTGCCGATGCAGGCATTCAGGCCAAATTCAGTCAAACAATTGCAAGTGCAAATTACCTAAAATTGCCCTAATAATTCAGGAATAAGCAATTTTCATACTGATTTCTAGAAAGGGGTTATTGTTGAAATTTCAGTCCTAAAGTTTCTTTGATCTGAATCATTCGTTTCTCTCATTGGTTCCCTTCTCCTCCCTCCTCCCTCTTTTCTTTCTTTCCTTTCTGTATTTCTCTTTCTTTCATTTTTAATTACTGCCTGTAATACTGCCCTCCTCACAGTTTCGGGTTTCAGCTATGTTCTTCTTCAAGGACTTAGCAGCAACATTGGGAAATAGCAGTTACTTTCATTAATAAGACACATGCATTAACCAAGGGGAGTGCCCAGCACAGTAAATGGTTTGAGTCTCTCTTCATACAATGGGAGGTCTGCGTATGGTGTCAGCCACCACCACAGACGTCATTCTTAGGGAAAAAGAAGATGTTTTAGAGCCAGAGTAACTATTTTTGCTGAGTCATGGACTGTTAGAGAAAGACCATTCCCCCTCAATTTCAATCATGGCTTTCCTTTCCCTTTACCACAATTCTACATATATGAATACATTGGTTCAATTGGTCTTGTGAAAAATCACAGCAAATGCCTGTTGAATGCTAGCCTTTATGACCTGTGGTGACATCCTGGGTTCCAGCAGGTAATTGAGAGAAATTATTTGATAGAGATATTTCAGAAAATCTCTTTATTTTGTACCCACTCAGAATGACAACCTTGGAAACATCTGACAAAGTACTGGGAGGTTAAAAGAAAGTATCCGCCACTGAGGAGGAAATGTCTTCCTTCCATCCCTCCCCCTCACACTGCAGGAAATAGAACTTTTTGGCAAAGTACCAGCAACTAGTATGGAAATTAGAGTAAGGTTTCAGTAAATATTTTACCTTAGCCTGTATGGAAAGTAGGATGCTTCCAAAATTTTAATGAAAAATAAGGTTTACATAGTCAACTGAAACAAATAGTGCTTTGAAGTTCTTTTTGAACTTTTTATTTGCCTTAAATGCTGATTGTGTTCGGAAAAATTATTTGTCTAATGAGCACATTTTTCTTACTTATCTCAATTCTTCATCAGCATAGTTTTGTCTAATTGTCTAATCTTAGCAGAGTTTCTCAAAGTTGGTTCCAAGGAATTCCTAAGTGGTAATGGGTAAAATCTGAAACACACCAACACAGCAAACAACTAGTTTTGTGCTCAGGAAGATGTTGGGAAATGCAGAGATATCAAACACATTTCTTTGCTGTGGGGTTCCTCACAACATACCCTACTGCGGACCTTCAGTGTGAGGCTAAGAGGAGACACAGCAGGCAGTTTTTCCAAACTAATTTGACATGGGACTCTTTTATTGCGGAGGATTCAGAATCTAGTACACAGTGGAACACAAAGGGTTCTAACAAGTGGATTGTTTTTTAGTTACTCCAAGTGACAGTATGCATGTGTAAACTTTACAGTGCATTTTCTAGAATAGTGGCTGAAAATCAGAGAAAGCTGTGTAAGCAAAGCACCTTCAATGGACAACCATCTTCTACACAAGGTATGAGGTAGATGGAAGGAAGTTATTGGACCATCTTGTTACAAAATCACAAAATTTTTACAACCTTTTTGAAAATATCAGGACATCCTTGAGAGCCTTAAAAGTGAGATAGGGAAGATATCTCTTTTTGGTAATTTGACGCAATTTCTTAATCTTCAAATATTAACCCACATACTCCCTGCACCAGGTATTCTGGAAATTATACTTACAGTTGTTTCTTTCATTAAGGTTCAATAAAATGGCTCATATGCAGGTATCATATCGAACTTTATCAGCTTTTAAACATTTAAGAAACTTACTGAAATCTTTTCATTTCCTAAGGAATATAGCTGCCCTAGAAATAAGCCAATTTAGCACAACACCCAATAATAAGAGAGAAGGAAGTCAAAGGCAGACAGTGCAATATTCCAAGCTCTTGAGCTTGGTTAATCCTGGAGATGGCAGAGCTGGGCAGAGCCATCCATCCTGGGATTGTGGTCAGTGATAAAGGCTAAGAAGTGAGAAGGCCATAAGAGAAGAGGTGACAACTGAAAGATGATGGAGCAGAGTATCAGAAACAAATTCATGTTTGGGAAGAGTTAGGATCAAGGTAGTTTTCTTTTTAAAAGTAAATAATCTCAGAGATCATTCTTAGGCTCTAATAAGGAGTTATTTCTTGCTTTTTATTATTCTAAGATGCTGCAAAAATATTCTTTTATTTGGACATTGCTTAATGTAGTAGGCAGTGGCTCTCAAAGTGTGGTCCCTAGAGCAGCAGCTTCAGCATCACCTGGGCATTTGTTAGAAATGCAAAATTTTAGGATGAGATGCTCTGGGGGTGGAGCCCAGCAACTGTTTTTTAACAGGCTTTCCAGGTGATTCCAATGAATCTAAAGTTTGAAAACTACACAGAGTGTGATAAATGACAAACTGATTATGGGTAAAAATCTTTTTGAATCAGTGTCAAAATTTTCACATGAAAGTAAAAATATATATATTTACTCTGTACATTGGCTTAAAGATTCTAAACTTCTCACTGTATTTAGAATTATCTACACAAAAAAAATCCCAAAGAGTTCACATTTCAAATAATGCTACTTTATTTTTGTTTTGGACTTCAATAACCAGGTATGTGAACCAGATGTTTTCTGTAAAATGGAAATAATAGATTTATTTTGCAAGTTAATAATGAATATTATAAATAGCAGATATACAGCACTAAGGACATTATAGAAACTCTAAAGAGGGTTGTTGTTGTTGCTATTAGTGTTATTAAATTAAAGCTATACTTGTTATTATGATTATTATATAATTACTCACATCTTAGCCTTGTGAGTGTGCAGATAATGAGGTGATGTGAGCTGTATTTTAAAACACCTGCTTCAGAGTATCAAACCTGCCACCTGACATTGCATTAATCTAGCTTCATTTTGGCAAATACATTCTACTGAATAAATATTTATTGGATAATAGAGAGAATAAATGAATCCATGAAAATAAAATTACCAATGGTGAAAGTGGGGGAAAGACATCATGGTTTAGACCTATATTCACACACAAGTGTATCTGTGTTTACTTAAGAATTTATCAAGGATTGAGAGAAATGCGGTAAATGACGTATTCCCTAAAAAAGGAAGTGTGGGAAATGAGAGCAAGAAGGGTCTAGAAGAAGGAGAGTATCCTTGGCAGTGACAATGAGAATTTTCTCAACTCCATGCTTTGTCTATTTCATGCTTTTATTTGAGTTTGGAATTAGTAATTGGACTAAACGCCAAAAAATATGGTATAGAAGAAAACATTTTGGAATATTACTTTTATTAGTCAGGTTGGCTAACGTTTTTATGGAGCTGACTGCTCGCTTAACTGAATTAGCTGCTTACTTTTGCATAACTTTAATATTGGGTGAATCATCTGGTCCCAGATAAATTTAAACAATCATAGTCTAATGGGTGTTTGCAATGCATTTTTTTTTAATCTCCAGGGAAGGAAAATAGAAACTTTCCCTTGGTAACTTACTTAGTTCCGTATCAGCTGTTCCTTCTTAAATGACTATGTTCAGTTTATTGGTCACAGATTATTTACTGAACACATTATATTAGGTTATTATATTTGGCCTTATTATGCCAACTTTTTTAGTAGTACTTATATGCAAAATTCACTGGATTATGGCAGAAACTTAAATATAGCAGATATTTTCAAGACCCCCAAAGCATTCATAAAACATACTTTTTAATTAGTGTACTTTTATAACATCTTATTTATTTATTCATTCATTCCTTCATTTATTTATTTCCAGGTTAATGTGAGGGCATGAACACCTAAGTTATAATGTTTGCATTTGTTAGGTAGAGTTCCTCATGTAGTTGTGTCCTACACCCCAAAGGTGTCCCACATACCCCTACATTGTGCCCGTTAAGTGGGAGCACACCTATCTCCCTTCCTCCTCCCCCTCCTTTGATCCCCTTCCCCCACAACTTGAATTGAATTTTTCCTCTTTTGTAGCATGTATTAGGTCCTCTACTGGCGTGACATTTATTTTTGCTTTGTAAATTTATTTAGGCCAAAGGACTTCCAAAATATTCTAAAAATTTATTGATTTGCTTGTTGAAAATGACAAGTTCTGAAAAATACAAACATTTTTATAATCTTGTTTGAAAATAATATTTGCACTTCTTACTGTTTTCACATAGGTAGCTCTGGATATTAAAGAAGAGCTTTCTAGAATGAAGATGTATGGCTGGTGTGAGGTTAAGTTTTTTGTAGGATTTCTGTTACTTTAGACAATGTGCATATTTGCCCAGTTCAGGGCTTGTAGTATTTGGGCAGAGCCCCAGTTATGGTGCTTGAAGATCCTTGGGGAGGCACCAGTTGTGGCTGAAATCCCTCTGACTCTGCTACGTCTGAGACCATCATTGCCCAGGAATGCATTTTCCTAACTCTCCCAACACACTGTATTATCAGTTCTCTACGTTCGTATTAACTGGATTACTTCTTATTCTTCTCTGTAATAGTTAAAGGCTAGATATTCATCCATACAGCAAGCAGCCACAAGGCTGAAAGATTGATTCTTTGTTAACGGAAGAGGATCTCTGACAGTGGAAATGAATGAGCTCTCTGGATAATATGCTGTGTGACAATATTGATTAACTTGAACTTTACAAAGAGTTACTCCATGAGACTTTATCCTTTACTAAAGAGGTTTATATTCTTTGGCAAAATATTTAAAATCTGGTTCTGAAATAACCTACAAAGCCAGTAATGAAGAACAACAAATTCTCTAATGATATTTTACAGTTACACCACATTACCCAAAGTACTTATCCACTTCGGCCATGGTTATAATTTTTTTTTTTTTTTTTTTTTTTTTTAGTATTTAAAAAATAAATCTATCCTTAAAGGGCAAAGATATAGAAAGCGTGAAGAATACTGCCAATATAGTACCATCAGCCCTAAGGCAACACAAAAAAGATTTTCAAGATTATTTCTTTCTTTTATTTTTTTTTTTTTCCCAGGCAATGTTTGAACCCACCAGCTCTGGTGTGCAGTGCTGATGCTCTAACCACTGACCTATGGAACCCTATATGATTATTTCTCAGCAACAGGGCCCTGCCTCTCAAGGTGACTATTTTGACAAAGAGGAGGGAAGGGATATGTGCTAACATTTACTTAGTTTTTTTATTTTAGATGCCTCCTATCATAGTGTTTAAGTGTATGGACTGGCTTGGATTAAAGAGTGCCTCTCTAATTTAATAGGTATGTGATTTTAGACTTGCTTAATTTCTGGGTACCTGAGGATTCCCATATATAAAGTTAGAATGCTAATGGAAATTAACTCCTAGAGCTATTTTGAAGGTCATATAATTATATTTTGAAAAACATTACATCAATGCCTGGCATAAAGTAAGACATCAGTAACGTTAACCTTCTCTTTCTCCATTTGAAGGACCGTAATTCCCCTGTGTTGCCTAATTGCTCTGGCTAGGATTTCCAGTACGATGTTGAATAGAAGTGGTGACAGAGGGCATCATTTTCTTTTTCCTGGTCTATGTGGAAATGCTACGTGGAAATGGTCTACGTGAAAACACTGAGGAAGCAAAGTGCAGATGTTGTAAACAAATGGAAAAACATATCATGCTCATGGATCAACAAAATCAACAGTGTTAAAATGTTCATGAAAGTGATCTACACATTCATTGAAAGCCACATAAATATACCCATCATTTTTCATGGATATAGAAAAAAACTCTACACTTGGCTTGGAATCTGAAAAGAGCCCGAATAGCCAAAGTAACCTTCAGGAAAGGAACAAATTTGGAGGTATCACTTTAGCAGACTTTAAACTGTACTACAAGTCTATAGTAACCAAAACAACATGGTGGCACAAAAATAGAGACACAGACAAATGGGGTAGAATACAGACCCAATATACAAAATCATCCTCCTACTGCCATTTGATCGTTGACAAAGCAGACAACAGTACACACTGAGGAAAAGAATCCCTATTCAATAAATAGTGCTGGGAATATTGGGCAGCCACATGTGGAAGATTGAAACAAGATCCATTCCTCTCAATAGTCACTCAAATTAATTCAAGATGGATGGCAGAATTAAACCTGACATGAAACCATTAGACTTCCAGAAAAAATATGTTCGAAAAATTCTTTTAGATATCCAGCAAAGAATTTATAAAGAAGACCCCAAAGACAATCACAGCAAAAACAAGAACAACAACAATAGGATTTGATAAAATCAAAAGGCTTCAGCACAGGTAAGGAAATAATCTGTAGAATGAGTAGGTAACATTCAGAATGGGAGAAAATGTTTGCATGCTGTACATCTGATAAAGGACTAATAATTAGAATCTGCAAAGAACTCAAGCAAATCAGCAAGAAAAAAAAAATCAAACAACCCTATTAAAAAGTGGGCAAAAGATATGAACAGAAGCTTTTCAAAAGAAGATAGACTAATGTTCAATAAACATGAAAAAAATGCTCAACGTCACTAATCATCAGGGAAATGCAAATTATAACCTCAATGAGGTTTCACTTAACCTCAGTAAGAATGGGGTTCCCTTCAAAAAGTTCCCAAACAATAGATGCTCACCTGGATGTGGTGGGGAAGGGACACTAATACACTGTTGGTGGGGCTGAACACTAGTTCAACGTCTATGGAAAATAGTATGGAAATTCCTCAAATAATTAAAAGTAGGCCTACTCTTTGATTTAGCAGTCCCGCTCCTGGGCATTTACCTGAAGGAAAAAGTCATTTTTATCAATAAGATACTTGCACTCGAATGTTTAATGCAGCACAGTTCGCCACTGCCAAGATGTGGAACCCAAGTTTCTATCAATTCGTGAATGTATTAATAAAATGTAGTATGTGGATATCCTGGAGTTATTCTCAGCTATTAAAGAAATGAATTAATTCCTTTTGTAACAATCTGAATGCAACTGGAGACCATTAATTAATGAAGTATCATAAGAATGAAAAAACAAACACCTCACATATTCACTACTAAATTGGAACTAACTAAATAACAGTCAAGTCCACAGATGGAAGTAAAATTCAACAGAAATGAAGCAGGTGGGAAGGGTAAACAGGGGATGGGTGAAATCACAAGTAATGGGTACAATGGACACTGTCTGGGTGATGGGCACACTTATAACTTTGTCTCAAGCAGAAGAAAAGCCATTCATGTACCCCTTTAATATTTTGAAATAAAAAATTAAAAATCATTAAGTAGTGTTAATATTATGATGTGTTTATGCAGGTTTATATACAGTTACATATAATTTTAATACCTTGTTTTCCCCATTTTATAATTGAGTGTACGTTGTGCTTACTCTTAGCAGGATTAATTAACTGGCATGAAGTTCAAAGAAATAGTAAACTGCTGGGCCAGAAATAAAACTCGGCTACAAATGATCATCTTTCTCCTACTTCCTGTGTCAATCATGGAAAATATCTGAGACACATTTGGTGCCCTTCCATAACCCTCGCTTACTGGAACCATTTTGATCCCTGATAGACTCTCGGCAAATCAGATCTATTAATGGAAACTTGATTTTAATATAATGTGTCAAGAATCTGTCTTTGATTTTACATCTGTCTTTCATGCTGTTCACCAAATATTTCTTACCGTCTGCTTCTGGCCCCATGGTAAGATTATATTTCTCTGCCCACTTGGAAGTTAGACATGACTATGTAACTTGCTTTGGCTAATGCCACAGAGATCAAAGTGACTGGAGTCACTTCCAGGAGGAGGCTTTTGGAGGCAGTGTGTGATTCACCATATCCTTTCCTCCTGCTGACATGACTGTACAAGTGCATCGTCAAGATAGTTTCCACCTCTGGACTTGTAGTATGACTAAAAAATATTCCTTATTGTTTTAAGCCACAGAGACGTTAAGTTTCTTTTTGGTGTAGGTTAACTGGTCCTGATTGATGCTGCTAGTAACTAAGCTAGAACACTGAATAGCCAGTCAGGGATTTTAAAGCACATTATAAAAAGTGGCAGGTGCTAACTCAGGGTTGCACAGAGCCAAATACACACCTTTTGTGCCCTTCGTTTGTCTGCTCGTTGATTTTGGTGGTAGATCCGACTGAAGTTGGACACAATCACGGGGACCGGTAGAGCAATGACCAAGACCCCACTCAGCGAACAGATGGAACCAAAAATCTTCCCCGCTATGGTTTTTGGTACCATGTCACCATATCTGGTTAGAGAAAAAAATATATATATGTTGTTTTAAGACACAGAAAGACATTTGTACCTGGTACAAATAATTTGTTTTTAAGTCAAATGAATTTTTGGACATATCTGTTTCTACTTCATGACCACAATGTACACAGCTTTAGACTTTAATAAGCCTAAAATTATGAATATCTGGCTTTAAAAATTGCCTTTGAGCCTTGTGAAAAATGATCCCAACATTCAGAAGTCTCTCTCTTTGATTAGAAAATATTTTAAGCCAGATGATGTAATGATGGATTTTCAATTTGTCCTTTATATGATATGGCAAGGTTCTTTACATTTACTTAAGTCAATATTTGTATTCTGCAATTTATAGGCCAAATAACACACTTTTCTACTTAATATTTTTGGATTGGTTATGAAATTTACATAGAAAAGTAGCACATCATATTTTCATCAGTTATAATCACTTAAAAAAATAAATTTTTCGAGATCCACGTTAACCTTCACTTGTAAAACGCACTGGTCATTTTTCCAGGATGATCTTACTCAGTCTCTTGTTTTCCTTGCCTAGTGGACTCATCTCTCCTTTAAATGCTTTTTGTTCTTGACTTCAGTATTCAAAATCCCTTTGGTTGTTGGCTACCACTTTCCATCTTCTTTTCTGGCTCCTTTCCCCTAATCTGATTTTGAATCTTAGCGTAATCCAAGTCTCAGTCTCAAGTCCTTTTATCCTCTTCATATAAACCCTCTTTCTATATGATTTCATTCAGCCTCTAGCTTAAAACCATCTACATGCAGCTGAAGCTCTAATTTCCATTGACAGCCCTCATATCTCTCTCCTGAAAGTCAGATTCATATCTCTAGTGGTCTGTTCTGATTATTTCTACTCCTGATGCCTAAGAGGCCATTGATATTTAAATTACCCAAACTGTAACTTTTACTTCTCTAGCTTCCTCTGTTCCTCTCAAATCTGTTCTTCTGCACGCTGGCACCAGTAAATAAATGGAACAACAACCCCTCAGTTTTTTATGCCAAAATGGAAAGACCCTCACTGCCCCCCCGTTATTCCAGTATCCACATGTCATCTTTTAGCTGGTCTTGTTTCTGGCTAAACCAAATTGTATCCCATTTGAATATTTTTCCAGGAATAAACCAAACTATTGCCATTTCTAGCCACAGTCATAGGCATAGCTTCTTACCAAATTCTCCTTTCCACAACTGCCACTCCACAATTCACGCCAACAAAGCAACCAGAGTTGTGGTTTTATAAATGGAAATTAGAGAATTGCTACTTTGCTTACATTCTCTAAAGGACTTTTAATGAAACAAATCCAAAATCATAACTTTTGCCTATAGTTTGCTTTAGTTCCTACCTATATTTCACATCAACTTCCACCGAGCTCACTGGTCTCTGGCCACACCGCCATCTATTGTGTGTCTAGTTCCCAGATAGTGATTATTCAGGCTGCTGCTTAAACATCTCCACTTAAGCCATTTGCTGGCCGCCTTATCCAGGGGTGTCTTCTTCTGTCCCTCAATCATTCTCTATGATGTCTTCCCATTTGATTATCTTCATGCTACTTATGTGTACTTTTTAATTAATTAATTTCAGGGCTTCTTATTTACCCTACTGAGGTTAAAGTGATAAAGTAGGAGTTGTCCTACTTTGTGTCTCCTGAGCATAAAGCAGACTCTTACTATATATTAGTTGAATATCTTTTCTTTACTGACAGTTTGTCTAAGAGGTGAGGGGATGGGGGACAGCCGGGGAGGACTTGTGCTCATACTATTGCTAAAGTTACCCAACTGTGTCTGTGGAATTCTAAGTACTCCCTGTTCACTTCAGGGACGTGGGATGCTCTGAGCTCTGAGACTGAGCTCAGAACTCATACTGAAATCCAGACTCAAGTGGGTTTAGGAAGTTAGAGCCATGTTATATTTTGAGAAGTGGCCCAAGAAATAATCACTCCAATTCATATTCTCTTTCTGGGGAAACATTCGTGTGTTGACGTGGAGATGGAAGTTGCAGTGGAATTGACTGAGAAAAAGTTGTCGACAGTCACGAAAGATGATCCATCAAGGTACCACATTCGAGGATCCCGCTCTTAGCTCCGGTCCTCTGCTTCAGAGACTCAGTTACTCATTCTTCTTGGTATTTTGGGGGACCAAGAGTTAGACTAACTTATCATGCCTAAAATTCCCTCAAGGTTTTGGCACCCAAATGACTATTAATTTATAGTAAAACTTAAATAAATAATCCAAGAACCAGAATGCTATGTCCATATGAAACAGGATTCCTATCTGTAGTCTATTTGGCAACTTAAATTATAATCTAAATATGTTAGTGAAGGAGTAGTCGAAGGTAAAGGAACTTAGAGGATGAGTTTAGAAAGGTTTGGAGGGTGTTCTTACTACAAAGATGTGACAGTGGGATTCGAAGCTCAACTCCTTTTTTGTACAATGCTGTGCACATGGGAGCTGATTTCTGCATCTGCCCAACCACGTTTTATAAATATCTTCTTTCTTTTTGTACTGAGTATGCAGTAGGTCCCAGACAAGGCTAACCCCACCCCCACCCCACACGTGTGTGAAGCCTTAGGAAAGTAAGTTTCATTTTAATGCCTTTCACTGAAGTCTAGAAAACATTTTTCAAAAGGGAAAGTGAATAAAACTCAATTATTTATGGCCAAAGAAGTATTGAATCCATGTCATAAAAGTAAGCCTTTTAAAATATAAATACATAAAACAAAGTAGCTGAGTCCATCATACAGTTTTTCCTGCCCCTAAGGGATTTTTAAAAATTAGTATTTATTAACTACTTATGCATTCTAGGATCACTGTGTTATAGGGTAGGTAATCGTGATGTACCTCTAAGAATTAGAGAAAATTAATGCGATGACCCAATGTTCTGAAAGGCAGAACCAAAAAGCATAATGATATGATCCAATGTTCTGAAAGGCACAACCAAAAAGGTGGTTAAATCTAGTCTTCCTATCCAATTTTCTGAAAGGCAGAAAATTTGTGGTCTAGAAGGATTCATAAGGAAAAGGCGGTGACAGATACATAGGGGTGGTTAGTGTCAGAAAGCTACGCTAATCTGCATCAAGATGATACTTATTTATCGCCACTATGTTTTGTTTTGCTATATGAAATTCTTTCACAATTAAAAAAGCAGGGTGCACACTGGAGAGGGTTGGGCAGTACTGCAGTGGTTAGGGGGAAGTAGAAGGAAAAAGAAGTGTTCAGGGATGGGCACATCTTCTCCATCTTTATGCTCTTAGGTAGACAGACAGAGGGCTCCCCCCTCACAGCCAGTTAAGATGGTCCCCAGTGCTCTGCTATGGTGAGATAAGGCAGAGGGAGATGGTGAGAGAGGGAGGAAGACGGTCAGGCAGGGGTGCTCAGACAGTCCAGGTTGTCCTGTGATTCTTCTCCTAAGAACAGCCCTGGCCCGTGGCTGGTTCACAGGAGCACCAGCTGCCACCCTCCGCGTGCCCCTTGTCCTGGGTGCTCTTTCTGTTCTTCCCCTGGCTCTCTTCCCCCCGCTTGAGGTTGGATTGCAGTTGATATTTGAAATATTTTAAACATATTTCATTATTTGAATAGACTGGAGAATAACAAAAAAATCATGGTATGATTCATATCTCTTTTCACACTGTCCATTTTGTCCTTCTTCCCATTTAGGAAAGGCCTCGAGAAGTGGCAATGGGTAATTCCTGTCTGCAAACTTGTAATTGGGCATAGAATCTGTTGGGGATGGAAAATGTCTCTGGCAAAAGCAGCTGCTTTTCTTTGTTTAACAAAGGATCTTTTAACTAGTATTCAAACTCATAGGAAGAAGCAAAATAGCATTATACACCTCAGGAATCATATCCCTCTGAAACTCAGTGGAGGAAGGGCTTAGAACACAAAGCTTATAATGAGAAGTGACACTTCTCTTGGAGAAATGATCATTTAAAGTTTAAATGCTCCTAAGACACTGCCATCTTTTAATGATTATTTCTATCCTCAGCAACTTGGTTACCTGGTGGTACTTTCTTCTTTATATTCAAGTTAAAAACACATCTCATTTTTTCCTGACTCCTTATACTTAATTTTATGTTAAGCCCAGAAGGATTATATATTTTATTTTTCTGCTTTCCTTTAGAATTTAATATTATATCTCTAGTCTTAAGAATTCCATTTCCGCAGAAAAGTTAAACTAAAACATTGCATAGATGTACTATTTATTTGCATACAGAATATTTTTTCTGTATTTTAAAAAAATTGGTTGACTGCAAGAAGCCCCCTATAGTAAAATAAGGTATATAATAAATTCTCAAAAAAATCAAAGAAAATAAAGGAGAGTAAACTTAATATATGAGAATACTAAAGGGTTTCACATAATAGAGAAATGTGAATTTGATAATTGAAAGGAAGCTTTTCTCTACTCCTAATCTCCCCTGCTTCTTCTAAGAGTCCCATCTTTCCCCTATATTCACCTTATTAGTAGAGCCATCTCAGTTTCTTTCTGCTCCTTTTATAATCTGTACATCTGCCAGACTTCACGTTTTCTCCTCCCATCAGTAAAACAGATACAATATGGAGGTATCCTTAACATAAAAAAATTTGAATTCTAAATTTGCACATACTTCCCAAAAATACTTTACTAAAATTATATACTATATTTTACCACATATTGGTGATTGATTATAGTAGGCGAAGGACCAGTTTTTCAGAAAAGATTTAATTTTTTATTATTGAAGATCTTACTTTCAAGTATTATCCCAAGTTTTAAGCAAAGTTACTGAATTCTGAACAAACTTTACTTACATAATACCAAAATGGTGGTTAAACCTGGTTAATTCAGGCAGACAACTTAAATGAATCTGTCCATCATCTATTTATCTATCTCCCTGGTTTATCAAGTAGTATTGAAATAGGTTGAACATGTGCATTATTTTTAAACATAATTTATTGTACACCGAATTTTATTAATACCAAATACTATTTAGTAACTTTCCCCTATTTAGCATTTATCCATTAATTGCATGGCTAGAGTACGGGTGTCTTTAGATCTCAAATGGAGAAATATTTCCTTGAATTTCCTATATAGTCTTCAAACACAGTTCTGTTAGCTTCCTATTCCTATTGCTATGGGTTTTATTTTTTCTTCTCTTCTTATTTGAGGAGTATATATGTAGGTTCATTTGATGAAGGAGCAATATAATATAATGCAAATCTCCTTAGCTAATGCATGACTCTCCATCTCTGAACCTCTTTCCCATGCATGCTGAAAAAACACAAATCAGGTAATTCATAAACATTTATGAAGGTGGGAGAGATCCTCATAAGGCAAAAGGAAATTCTGATTTTACCGTCAACCTGGATGACTACTCTAAGTCAATCTCTCATGTTCTCTTTTCCTTTATTACAATGAAAAGTTGTAAATTACAGAGTACAAGCAATAGAATGAATGAATGGAAGGATTCTGTGCAGGTGCTCGGAAGTCCCGGGACTCCCAGTACATTGTATGAGACAGGTGCTATATCAAAAATACAACAAAACAAAACAGTGTATTTAAGCTATTACAATAGTTTAATTAAAAACAAAGCGCTCACATGGGGCACAAGTCAGTCTTTGGAAGTATAAGTAGTTGAACAATAAGTATCCTTTAAAAAGATGAAAGTAAGTGATATGTATATTATCCCTGTGAAAGCCAGTAGCCAGTTATGTGCATGTGTGTGTGCGTTTTAATTATTGATTCTGTCTTTGATTTTTTTTCTCTTTGACCTGAGTACTAGTCTGAGAGGTCTAAGAAACAATTTCTTCCTACCTGGAAGCTGGATCACTTTTTAACTAGTAATTCTGCCCTGGTGGGCCTCAATATCTATTTTATTTATGGATTTTCTGCCATCAGCTTGGTATTATAAAAGGATCACAATGTGATAGATGATTTTTATAGTAGCTGTAATGTTTGCAAACAGCAAACGACTTTGAGTGTGTGTGTGTTGCTGTATTACACCTGCTTGTGGTACTGAACTTATTTGCCAGAAGGGCTTTGGTATTATTTCGACAACAGGTTTTTCCTTGACATTTTGAAATCAATGTTTACCTAAAAAGCTACCTTGAACTTGTTTCCAGAATTAGCTTGAAGGATATGTCATTATATTATCCTAGCTCTGTTGGAAAGCTTGAGAATTTTTTTGGATCACCTAACATGCAAAGTTATTTGAAGTATTCTGTGTTACCTCCTGCTTCAGCCAAATTATGAGCTACTGTTCTTTTAACAGTGTATGTTTTAAAAACTTCTTCCACTCTTCACAGCATTAAAAATCTTAGTGTGTACTAAGTGAAAGAGGAGGCCAGAGGATCCCACGCCCTAATTAGAGTTTTGTGGCTGGGAGTCCAAGGATTTTCCAAGAATGCATGGATTAATTGGAGTGGATCAGCGAACTCCGTGATACTTCATTTTCACATGCATTTCCCTGAAAAGAGTTATCACAGCTTTAATTAAATCCTTAAAAGTGTTATGTCCTAGGCCTAAATAATGTTTAAAATTTCTTATTTTCATACTTAAGGCAGAATTAATTTTATATATTGTCAATATAATGACTGAACTCACATTGTGCAAAGAAAATGCTTGGAAAACACCAGCATTCTTTTACAAGTGCAGATGTACCAAATAACCACTAGGGGGCATAAAAGCCTAAATGAAAGTTCGGAAACAAACCAGGTCTTTTCTGGTTTTTTCAGGAGCTGAGAGTGAAAAAACTATTTCCAGTAAATTGTCTGTACTGATTCCTTATCTTTGCCTGCACACATTCAATATGTAGGATATATTTTGGGCATCTTATCCCTATGGAAATAGTTGAACAGGACAAAACCCCAAACACTTCATAGATTATCTATTTTCAAGGTGTTTCCGAAAAATGATGCAAAACTATTCTGACAGCATTTTGCATTTCCTTTAGAAAGATAAATAATTTTCTATAATGTAAGATATCACTGAAACATAATTTTAAATAAGAAAGCTTAGCCAAGATCCTTAGTGTGAAAATTAGGCAACATTAAAGGATTGGGTTTGGGGACAGAAAGGAGATAAAATCAAGAGAAGGACTAAGATGTTTTATTTATACACCAAACCCTCACCATTAGATTTCTCTTTAGCTTGTGCTTTTTGAAAAAGAAATTCTTTTTTCTTTTCTATATTTTCTCATGTTTTTTAGCACATTACATGATTAAGAGAAGGCTTTAAAGGTTGTGAATAGAAACTAACACACCAATGAAATGTTCTTTACCTAAATGATGCCATCGGTAAATGACTACATGGCCTCTTTAAAGAATTTTTTTTAATTTTCAAAGTATGCTTTTCGGAGGCCACGTTTTTAACACTTCCTTCTTCATTTTTTAGTAAAAGTTCTTTATCATTTAAAGAGAACCTGAATGTCTCTTCATTTTTTAAAAAAATGTGTACAATTGACTACTGTAAAGTACACCCTAAAAACAAACTCAAAGCCCCTGCGAAGGAATGGCTTTCAGAGCTGTGAGACCACCGGAAATGTTTCCCTCTGCTCTGGGTTCCTAGTCTTTGTTGCCTGGAGCTATCCTTTCACTCTCACAGATCTTTGAGTCTGGTCATGTCATCCTCCTGCATGAAAGCCTTCCTTGTCTCTCCATCACCTGCAGGAAAAAGCTCAGGCTCCTTCCCATGACATATACAGCTCTTCACGCCTGGCTGCCTCATCCTCCGTGGCTCACCCACACATCCCCTATATTCGGATGGGAACTAATAACTTTCTATCACTGAATTTACTCTGTCCTTCCATTCCCCTATGCCTTGTAACACTGTTATTCCTCTTTGCATTCCGCTGCATAAAATCGTTGGACAAAATGCAATTTACATTGATAGAGCCCAAGCATTCATTCCCAAGTAAAGAGTTTCTTAACTATTTTATCTCTACCCAATAAGAATATCCACTGTCCTTTTTCTATGACTCTAATGCTGCTTGCAACTGATGGAGTACAATTAGCTTTTTCTGGCCTATGTTTTCTTTGCTGAATCATGAGGTCCATGAGGTCAAGGATCACGTCATAATTATAAACCCAGGTTCAGCATGAATCTTGTCCAGTGCTGAGCAAATGGCTGGAACACAATAAATGTTTATTGCTTAAATAAATCCTTCAGGGAAAGGTCTGATTATAAACAATGCAGGGAGTGAGGGGGATACATGTCTACTGCCCTTTTTCTCTGAACCAGCTTTCTTATCCTTTTCTCAGGCCTAGAATGTCACCTCCTCAGTGCTTACAATTTCCTCTCCCGATACTCAGATGAACTGCCGAGCATTACTTGCTTCTGCACTATTAATGCATCTTACTTTTTGTACTTAGAGGAATCATTTTTAACTTGAAGAAATTTAAATGAAAACAGAAGTTAAAAGATCTTATAGTTTTCCAGTTCCTACCTGTTTTCCATCATTGTCATATATTTAAGAGACACATATTTAAGAGACACATATTTAATCTAGCCAGAATTTTGAAATTTCAATCACTCCAAATTTGACAGATAGTGAAATCTCAAATGCCCAAGAATTTGAATGAACACTGACTCCTTGTGATTTGAATCTCACACATTGCCCTGGGAAAGGGCCAGGTTTTTCTGCATCCCTCTATCATCATGGTTGCTAGTCAGGTTGAATAGTGCACAAGGGCAATTCTCAGCCAATCCAATTGTGTGGTATACACTTTTATTGATTGATTGATTGAGAGAGAGAGACAGAGTCTTGCTATGTCGCCCATGGCATCACAGCTCACAGCAACCTCAAACTCTTGGATTTAAGTAATTATCTTGCCTCAGCCTCCCAAGTAGCTGGGACTACAGGTACCCGGCACAATGCTTGGTTATTTTTGTTGTTGTAGTTGTCATTGTTTAGCAGGCCTGGGCTGGGTTTGAACCTGCTATCCCCTAGTGTAAGTAGCTGGTGCCCTCGGTCCTCTGTACCTACACCCTGAGAGTATACTGGAGCAGGTGTGTGCATGCTTGCCTTCCAACAGAAAAAAAAAAAAAAAAAATTATTGAGCAAATCAGAGTCCCTGGGAATGCCTGGTCATTTTGACTTTGTACTGATGGGCACCAACTTCCCAAAGATGCATATTTTGGCTTTGTAACCCAAAGAGTTTCATCTTCAACACATAGGGTGCTCTCACCTTGGGACTTCCTTCAGTCCCTGCTGCTGCTGCTCCAGGCTCTTCCTGGCCTTTGAAAGGAAACTCTGTTGGACAACTCCACCCCACCCCCACCCCCCACTGCACAGGGCTCCACTCACTGTGGCCACCCCGCAGCTCCTTCCAAGGAGCCTAACCCTGTGCCATTTTGACATTGCTCTTCAGTCTGTTTCATTATAACCAGATCCTTCTCTTACTTGTGGACACCACCAAAACTGCTCATCGCTTACAATTCATTCAGACTCCTGACTGCCTTTGCCACAGAAAAGAGGAACTGATCTCCAGGCTTATGCCTGCACTGTCGGCCTCAGAGGGCAACGTTTATTAAGCGGCTTAAAAGCAAAGAATGGAGCTATTTTTTGTGAATGTTTTCATTTTTCCTCACCTGAGTTTACACAAACTGTGATAGGCCTCATGACACCTTTGTTGTATTTGCCTATTTTATTTTCGACTGTACTTTTAAAATGACTTATGAATTATCCATTAATGACCTACCACATCTCCTATGGCTAATTCTGTCCAGGAAAACCTTACAATTTGCCACCCATCATCTATTATCTAAGTGTTCCAGAAGAGAATGCACACAATTCTAACTGCCTGAGACTTGGCTCTCTGGTGGGGCCGCGAAATAGGCCATTTTAGAAGCAGCCATGTCTGGACCAAGAAACTGGATGGAGAAGCAGCGTCTCTCCTGGTGGATCTGACCATGCCCATATTCTTCCTGTTCCCAAACACCTGGCATGATGTGATGGCAACCCCATGAAAGGCCTGGTGGCCCTCCTTCAGCCGACCACCCTGGGAGGGACCTGGGCTCCTCCTGTCTGCAGGTGGGCTGCTGGCCGGGTGTGGAGTTGACCCCCACAGAGCGGTTTCTCATGAGTCACACATCCAGGTCCCAGGCCCACTGTGTTCCTCCTCCCTGCATCCTTCTCCTAGTCATTGCCAGGGACGTGTTCCCTGGTAAAAATTTCCACATTATTTACGTATAAATAATTTACTATGATGATGCTTCATGTAAATAGTCACAGCTGTTTAAATATAAAAGGAGAGGAGATCAGAGGAAATGTGATTTGACCTCCCAAAGACAGGCAGGCATTTCCACTAAAATTCTAGTATTCATTTTAACCTAGAAAGTTTCTATATCCTTAAACAAACTTTGTTTTGATGAGAATCCAAGGCCTTATATTTACATAAGGTATGTTTTAGGAGAACGAGTCTATTCCGATCAATGTGAGACAAAGTTTTTGCCTAAAATTAAATGAATAGACTAACTGCATTTTGTATTTAGATTCATTTACCTCTTCTTAGGAGATTAAAGCACTGATTGAATAGTTAGTCTTCCTATTAACTATGTAAATTAGGCCTATTGAGGAGAATAGGTACGTGGCTCTACCTCCCCAGCTTCAATCCATCAGAATTCTATGTGCAAATGCTCCTGTGGTTACATTCTGATTGTATCAAGTTAGAGATGCAACTCAATATCGCAAAACAAAAACATAACATAAAAATGAAACATGAAGTGCACCTGCTTAAATATAAGCAAACTAAAAAGAACTTTCTATAAAAAAGTATTTTCTTCAGGCTTTGTTTTAAGGAGAAAGAGGAAATAAATTATGTAAAAATAAGAAGAAAGTGGGAATTAAAATTAAAAAATTTTCCAGTGTGTATCCCACATTCCAATCCCATTAAATGAATAATTTCTTACATGTTTTGTATGTTCTTATCTACATTTGATTTTCTAAAAATGAGATTAGATTATAAGCATGATGCCTTACTTTTAAAATACTAGCATTGTTTCTCTTGAGAGTTTAAGTAGGAAAACAGAAATCACTTCAAGTATTTGCAACAGAATGGGCTTCCTGGAGGGAGTTCTCATCAGGTAGGCTGGGGGAGCTGAGATGGCAGGAGATAACCCTGGAGTTGAGCAGCAGGAAGTCCTACCAGCAGGGAGGGAAGAAAGTTCACTTGAGCTCAAGATCAGTGTCCAATGGAAGCTGGGTCCTCACCGGGCTTTTAATACGGAAGGTACTAGAGCCACAAAAGTGGGTGAGCAACCACCTTAAGAAGATAAAAGTGAGGGTGAGAAATACCCTGGCTTCTCCCCAGCCCCCTTCCAAACTCCTGCCGGAGCTTTTCACTGACACAACTGACAGAAAACCAGGTGACAAGCCAAGCTGGGGAGAAACGCAGCCCACGGGCATCTGGGGAGCCAGTGGGAGATATAACCAGTACCTGGGGCTCCACCCCACCAAAGCTGTGCTCGGCCTCCCACCCCAGAGCTGACTGCAAATGTCCATTCTGGTTCCACCGTGTTAGGAAGCAGCTGGAGAGCTGTCCTGGTGTCGTTGACTATCTCTGGCCTTCCCCATGAAAGGCAGAAATCACATTTTTCCACAATTGGAATCCCAGTAGTGAGACTGACAGGACCTCTCTGTGCAGCAGTGCCACGTGTGTAATCTCACCCTGTTTTGTTTTTTTAATTTAATTTTATTTATTTTTATTGTTAAGTCATAGCTGTGTACATTAGTGCAATCAAGGGGTACTTCAGATTGTATATGAAACTCACCCTGGTTTTGAATGATCACAAACAAATCAGCATTAGTGCTCTAAGAACTAACATTAAGTTGGACTTTCTTCTAGGGCAGGCCTCAGGCTTTTCAATTTCTGTCAAAAGATGTGCATTTCAATTTACTGCAGACCCGAGAACGTGGTAAAGAACCAAAATTATCTTTTTTGATAGTGTGGAAAAAATGCCAAACATGAAGCAACATTAAAAAGATGTAAATTAGATCTGATGATTGTAAAAGGCTCCTCTGGTATGAAATGGGTAGAATGTGTAATGAAAGCTGGTCCCGGGGCTTCCAGGCCTCATAGCGACTGAGTGTTGGCAAGAGGCTCTTAGTTAGAATAAACCATTTCTAAGTAGAATCTTTCAACAGATCCCTGAAAATGCCATCAGTAATAAATTAAAGCCACATTTTAAGGGTAGGTGAAAATATGCAAAACCAAGTTGCCTCTAAAAATGAATGTAGTTCTACGGTTAGTTTAGTTACTCGAGAGTTTTATTTTGTTTTTTGCAGGATTTTTGTTTTGGCTGTTGTTATTTTTGCTGTTTTGTTATCACAGTAATGAAAGTCTATAGCTAAACATGTCAGAGCCCGGCTGTTAGTAATAAATTTGAATAAGGAAAAAATACTCTCAGGTATAAAGGAGAATGCATAGTATAAAGATTGCAGATGAGAGTTTGGCAATAAAATAGAAATATATATGTGCTTTGTGCTTTAAATTAAAAGCAAGAATGAACATAGTGATTTTATTATAGGTGTCATTAACATGAATGGCCAGAATACTCTCAGAAGTTGACAACTTGATGTTTCTCCCCCTAATGAGGGGTTATGATAAGGGTTTATTTACGGTTGTAGGGTAAAGCCTATTGGAGGTTTCACTACTTCACTAACCTCTGAGACCAGTCATTCTGTGATCAATGGCAGTTGATTTTCATTATGAGAAAACAAGACTAAAATCTGAAATGGCAGAAATGCACTCCATGAAACACTTGTTAGTAGTTTCATAAATAAAAATAAAATCGTCTGCTTAGATAAAAGCACTTAAATTAGTGAACTTCCACATATAAAAAAGAAAAATAAGTTAAAGCAAATGATAAAAGCTAAAAGCAGATCTTTCTCTAAAAGTGTTTTTCTTCCTTCTTTTCTTCTCTCCCTCCCTTTCTTCCTCAAAAATTTATCTAGTTCTTATAGTAAGTAAGGTACTTACGATAAATTGAACACTTGGTTCTTTTTTGCCCCCCAAAGATCTCCCAATTAAGGAAAAAGGAGCAATAAACAAAGAGTTGAACTCTCATTGTCTCAGGTTTCTAAATTTTTAATAGACTTTTCTCTCCTGCCTTCCAGATGCCTAAGGTTATTGTTTGCATTCCATGGTGCTCTAACTGACTGAGGTAAAGTCTACCGGAAACAATTGTTGATCATCTCACTTACACCTCTGCTGTTGGCCCTGAAGGGGAATGCCCCAATGCCTTACTCTCTTCAGCCTAAGTGAAATCTGTTTTTCTCAATCTCAATTGCCCTTAAACTACGCTTTTTAAGTGATGTAAATAATGTCATTAAGTTACCTAAGTTCTTCCTAATATACTCATCTGAACATTCTGTTTTGTAAAGGGCAAGCTGGCAAATGTTGTAGGCCTTGCAGGACACATTGTGTCTGTTATAGCTACTCAACTTTGTAGTTTTAGTGCAAAAGCAACCCTAGATAAATGAGTGAAGGTGTCTATGATCCAAGAAAATGTCATTTATAGTCACTGAAATTTGAAGTTCATATTAATTTTACACATCAAGAAATATTATTCTTCTTTTGCTTTTTTTCTAACCATTTAGACACAGAAAGTCTTCTAACCCAAGAGAAGGCCTACATTTGACCTGTGGGCCACCGTTGGCCCCACTCTAACTTGGAATGATCAATTTTTTGTGTTATCAACTCACTTCGGAGAGGGCTGTTTCTTCTGGAAGAATTTGAAGCCATTCAACAAAACATTACTTCAATTCTGTAGAACACTTTTCTCCAAACATTTTATGTTTTTTGACTTCAGGAAATGTATCTTCTGGGGATGTAGAAAGAGGGACCTCTGAATCCTAACATCTGCCTCTTTCTCATTACCACCCTCTCCACTTTCACTGGATGCCTTCTGTTGACAGGCTTACGGGAGATGAAAGGGGAAATGAGCCAATTGCCCTGGTTGCTGTGTACCACTTACGCAGTATTTCTGCAGAGAGTGGGGAGGAGATATTATGCTCCAAACCCCATGCTAAGTGTGGGAAGCAGAGATTAACAGCGGCATTGCTGTGATTGGTGCTGTGGTTGCCTCTCTCCCAACCTCTCTCCAGTAGGGAGATAGGCAACATAGCAAATAGCAATTGAGAGTAATGAGTGCTATACTAGAAATGATGGTGGGAGTCCTCAGGAGTTGAGTGAACTTGGGAAATAATTCCATGAAGAGACAAGATGTGAAATGAATCCGGAAGAATAAAAATGAATTAGCCATCCAGTGAATGAAGGAGCCTTCCGGGCAGCTCCCAGCAGCAGGAAGGTCTTCTGACAAGGTGGACTCATTTGCTGTCTATGAGGATGCTGAGATGACTTGCTTTCAAGTCCACGTCTCAAATGCCTCCTTGCCGTTACATAAGTTCCACAGTCAGAGACCAGCCATGCCTAAGAACTCTTGTCCTTGTTATAATTTGATTATAGTGGTTGCCATCTGTCTACACTGTTGGTTTCAGTTACTCAGAGTCAACCATGGTCCCAAGATATTAAATGGAAAATTCCAGAAGTAAACAATTCATATGTTTTAAAGTGCATGCCTTGCAGAATAGAGTGCTGTGCTGTCCCCCTTGCCCTGCCTGGGTCATGGATTATCCTTTAGACCAGTGCACTCACATTGTATACACTCCCTGCCTGCCACTCATCAACATGGTCTGCCCCTGGCATCCAGCCACAGACATCACTGTGGATTGATGATTCAGGCTCACCTGAAGCAGAGGATCCTCCTCCTGGTGGTCCTCAGAAGGTGGGCCTAACACCGGCTCACAATGCCTCCACCACTCACGCCACTTCATCACATCACGTAGGAATTTCATCATCTCACGTTATCACAGCAGGGTGAGTGCAGTTCTTACTCACTCTCTTTCTCTCTCTCACACCAACATCCACTATAACATACTGTTATAATTGTTCTATTTTATTATTGATTATTGTTATTAATCTCTTCCTGTGCCTCATGTACTCATTAAACTTTATCAACGATAATGTATGTATAGGAAAACAAACAGCACATATAGGGTTCAGTACAGTCGTTGGTTTCAGCCATCCACTGGGGGTCCTGGAATGTATCTTCTGCAGATAAGGGGGAACTGCTGTATTCCTGAGAATGGTAGCATATTAAACCTTTTAACTCATATGTGCATCTCTTTGGGATTAAATCTGTATATCAAATTATTTCTAGGAGGCAGGTTTTAGTTGGGAGAGATGGAAAAGAAGTCACATCCAACCAAAGAAGGTAAGCATCTAGCCCTGGAGGCTGGGCACAGCAATCCAAACTTGGACTGTTTAAAAGTGTTAGTGGCCAGGGCTAGTTGTATTAATACATAGAAAAAGCTTTTTTTTTTTTTCCCCTCTCTTTATTCTAAAAACTGACTTTTAAAAGGGTATTTGTTTGTCTAGCAGGAGTGAATGGGACCAGCCATTATGCCTCAGAGACTCTGTATTGATCTTAGCAGAAAAACGGCTAAACAGGACTTGACTGCTACACATTGGGGGGTTAATTCTCCCTCCACAGAAGCCCATGGTGGACACAGCAACATGCGTTCACGCAACTTCCATCTGGGTGGAGAGGACAGCGAGGAGCCTAATGAACAGATTAATGTAAAGATGTCAACAAGGGAAGTAGCCAAAATATTTTTTTGTTTTCCTTAAGTCAAACTTTATAAAATGAAATCAGAAAAATAAAGCATTTTTTACATGAATTTCTAATTTTATTCATTTTTTAAAATTATTGCTTATATATAATATAGTGCCAGTTATTTTACATTTTAAAAGGAATAAATGTGAAAAAAAAACGCTTTCTTTCACCTTAGTTAGGCTTTCTGATGGAAACATCCCAAAAGATTATGGAAAATTTGACATAAGAGTGAACCTAGATAATGATGAGCTCTGGCTAGCTTAGAAACAGGATAACCTTGAGTGGAATTTTGTGTAGGCCTACTAAGTAAGTAAAGCAGGGAGACGTTCTCTTAGTCAGCTAATTATTTGTCAGAGTGAACGCAAACACATTTTACATTAAAAAAAGATCAATCATTAACTTGATTGATCAGGTATGGATATATGTTCAACTTCCTCATTTGTAATTAATGATACAAGTCAAACAAGTCTACAATTGGTTTTCAGGAAAGAGAGTAGAGAACTCATATTGGAAAGTTACATGTTGGCTTTAAATTAATATCAAGTCTGAAAATATTTTTGTTCCTCTAACTTGTACTCTGTACCTACCAAAATAAGGTGTCATTGAATGGAGAGGATGTGACATTATAGCGGTGTGTGTTCATTTTAAGCTTTACATACCCTTCTCATGAGTTGTATGATAAGTTGTTTTAACTTCTTCTCAAATTTCTTACTTGAAAACAAAAGCAATTTTGCAGTAATTCTAGGGTCCTAACAGTGTAATTGACTTTGAAAATAAATGGAATGATTTTGTTTTAACTGTGTCCAGGCCTTTATATTCAGCACATACACCCTGCACTTGGTGATGCCTTCTGAGAGCAGAAGTAGCTTGTACTCCTGGAGTCACGGGCTCAGGTAAGAAGAGCAGCCTGCAGTCCAGGGTTACTGACTAGAAGCAATTAAGTCAGTGTAGCAACATTTCCTGTTCTTTTATAAATTGGATCCTTAAAGACTAAGTGCTTTTAGAGGGGCGGGACTTTTCCTACCCTACCTGGTTACACAGCTATCATTCTCTTTTCCTTTTTTGAAAAATTAATCTTAATATTTTTCAAACTATTCTAAAAACTGTACCCAATTCCTGCCATAGGCTAGGAGTGAACCTCTACTGCTCCGGAAGGTGGATGTCAACGCAAGCCAGAGAAATGAGAGAGAGGTTTATCTGGGATATTAGGTTTGCACTATCTTCAGACTTTAATTCTTAATTTTCAATCACGGATTTCTAATATCCTAATATATCTTTAATTATCGTAAGAGTTTTTTTGTGCTTTAATTTTTATTTATTTACTGGATGTGCATATGTATATAAAACACATATGTATATGCATATATACACAGAACAGAGGGTATCCTGTTCTCTAATTAATAATGGGTACATGTCATTAAATGAAAACAAGAGAAGAATTAATTTCCAAAGGCTAGGAATGGCTGCTGTAAAAAGACTTTCCATTTTTATGTTCTGTTTCATTATGCCGTGGTCCTCCTAGGACAAGGAAAATGCCATAAATATTAAATGTGAGCAAAGAGGCTGATACAGAAAGAACAGATATCTGAATATTGTTGAACTTTTATTATTCCGGATTAATACAATGTTGGGAACAAGAGTTCAAAGATTAGTTGTTTCTATGGATAGATATTTTCAAGCACAATGTTGGCTCATCCCGTGTTATAGCTCAAGCCACTCTATAAATTGTGGCCGAACACTTTGAATATGTTAGTAACATTGTGTTCTATACAATCACCACACGATTTTACTTGAATCATCAGATAAAAACAGTAATTTATTTTCTTTGTCAAAACTTGCTTATCAACTAAAGGACGTTTTTTTCTGACCGACTTCAGCCAGTAAATTAAAATCATCAATGATTGAACATATTAGTATCATTCTCAGTGGACATATATAGAACGACTACTTTGGAAGAAAATAAGTGAGTTTTAGGGAGGTTGAAACACTATAGAATTCAGAATTACATAGCAAATGCTTGCTTTTCTTGTATTAATTGTATGTCTATTATAATCATGGAGATTAAATAATAATTGATGTGCTCAAATGAGCATTGTAAAAGATCTATGGTCCCTCGGATATAGGCAAAATATTTTTTAACTCATTAGCTCTCCAAATAAGTTATTGCAAAGAGGGAAATGCTTATCACCAAGACAGTGTTATTAATGAGCTTGTTTATATTGCCCATGTCTGAATTTGCTTCTGGTATTAGAGAAATTAAAGCAAACCAAAACAAGAATAGTATGTCACCACAATTCACGTCTCCCAAAGTGCTCACCCGCACATTTAAGACTATGCCGCTTACATAACTAATATAATGACAGCAAAACCTCTCAATGACAAAGAGGTCTGCAAGCGCCAGTTGTCACTTTAGTTTGTTTCAGAAAAATTTGGTACAATTAAATCTCAAATTAGCAGGAGATAACAAGATCATCTGAATGTGAAGGCACTTGTCACCATCCATATCCGTCTGTGATGCTGTATTTGCTAAGATTTGTACCCTACATGAATTTTGCAGATAAAAGAACCTACTGTTACTAATTTTCAAACACTGGGGTATTTTCCCCTTGTCACTGTTTCAGATTGATAGCATTGATGGCATTTTGTTTGAAGCAACACGACTGTTAGTTATTCTCCTCTGGCAAAACAGGACATCAAAGGACCTATGTCAAGTTCAGCCCTGTCTCCTACTAACTATGTGACATGGTACTCAACAGTCTAACCTCTACGAGACTGTTCCCTTATCTGTAAATTGTGGGGGTGAGAACATTCACTTTCTACTTCCTGGTTTGTGATGGAGATTATTACTTGAATACTCTTATCCAGATGGAAACTTTGCTGCTGAAGGCTGCATTGGTGCATGGAGGCTCGGAGACTCCCAAGGACCTCCCCTTACCAAGGGTCTTCCTTGGCTAAACAAGAAGTAACAAGTGTTAGACGTTGCATAAGAACCTCACGTAGAATAACGCATTTATAATAAGTCCATAACTCCACAATGAAACAGGTATTATTATCACTTCTATTTTACCTAAAGTCAGAGAAAGGAGAATTAGACAGGCTAAATTCCAGCAAGGATAAACACAGGAGAGGTGATAGGGACTCACTGGGCCTTGCCTCACATTCTTAAAGACTTCGCACATGCAGGCTTATGACCCTATTTATAAATGAGACTACGCATATAGATGTTATGTGTGCTTGTTATTGGTAGAGCCGAAATCCGCATCTCATGTATCCTGAATCTTTCAGATAAAACAAAAGCTTTTTGAGATACAAACAGGGATGGATTCTAAATTTCTTCCATAAATTTAAACTGAGCCATCACTTCAAGGACTTGTAGCTGATGTTTAAACTTCCAATTCAAGATTACTATTTCTTTTAGTTTCATTCTATTTTAAAACCAAATAAAATGTATTTTCCTAGGTGGAACTGTTTTGCACTTTTCATTGTGGACTTTTGTTTATTTTCCATATCTAATTTTTTTCTTCACTTACATTCTTTTTAGATTATACCAGCTAAGTCAAACAATAAATCAGAAATCCAAAATTCAAAGAAAATCCACAAAGCAAAAGTTTTAGAGAATTAAATAGGCTCCTCATATATAAATACAAATTAGGCCTACCAAACCCAAAATGAATAACTTTCTCTTCTCAGTCCTTTTAAGATCACACACTCAGTAGTCCAGCAAGAGCATCAGCCAAGCCTGATCACATCAGCCTCTCTAACTTAGCCTTTTAAGTTGGGAGCAAGCACCTCGGACATTAGCCATTAAGTGGACCATAAAACTAAGTCATTTTCACTCTCCTTAAAATTATTTAGAGACTTTGTTACATAATAAGCTCTGTGACTGTCCACTTTAGCTTGCAAATTTTGATTTGTTCATTTATTGACTTATCACCTGATATTTAAATAAACTAAATAATGAATCTAACTATAAATATAAACATGGTTAGCCCTTATATTAAAATGAACCTAAATAATGATTTAAAAAAACATAAACTCACTCCTAAAAATCATTTATGAACTGTTTGCCCTGAAACGAAAGCCTCAAAAAATAGAATCAGAATATTTTGAGGACTAATCTGAGTAGAAGTTTTTCACTTAATTAAAAAAAAAAATACAAGCAATTCTTGCAAAACCCTGAATAACAAGAAATGTTATTTTCTTGTGTGATGTAATGTAGGGAAACCTTTGAGTCCCTTTTCCTCATTTGACAGTCTCTGTGGCCTTTTTAATTCTTCTTGTTTTCATAAAGGTTCATGTTGTTTTTTAATGCTCACTTTAGCTTGCCTCTTAAATTCCTTAAATTAAGTTTGAAAATGGACATCTTCATAGCTACCAGATATTAAACTGCTTTAGGCATCTGTGTAAAGATAGTACAAACCTGGCAAGTACAATGTTGAATTCACTGCTGGCATATACTAATCTTCAGTTTTATTGAATAAATAATAAATGTTATATAGGATATCCAACAGAAATACAGTGATGCAAATATTCACAGGCACTATAATGATGAAGTCTGTATCTTTGGATCTTTGATCAAATGCTAAAGTCTGTGTCTTTGATGTGAGGATATGGCATCTCTCAGACAATTCACAACTATTTCATCATATTTAATAATTTTTGTATTATGTCATATATAAAGGTATACAAATACATATTTATATTTACAGTATATACTTGAGTATAAGCCGAGTTTTTTCGGCACAAAATTTTTGCCGAGTTCGGGTTTTTCGGCACAAATTTTGTGCCAAAAAAACTCGGCTTATACTCGAGTATATAGGTAATATTTTTCTATCATATGTATAAAATAATTCTAATTCTAATGTAGTTTAGGTAAATAATTCTAATTATAATGCAGTTTAAGTAAATACATTCTTTTTTTTTTTTTTAAGGAAAGTATCTCTCTCTGTTGCCCAGGATGGAGTGCAGTGACACGATCACAGTTCACTGCTGCCTTGAACTCCTGAGTTCAAGTGATCCTTCTGTCTTACCTCCCCTAGTAGTTAGGATGACAGCCATACATAACTATGCCCATCTAATTTTTTAAATTTATCTTTTTGTAAAGAAAGGGGCAACCTATGTTGTCCAGGCAGATGTCAAACTCTTGCGCTCAATCCTTCTACCTTGGCCTATCAGAGTACTGGTGTTACAGGCATGAGGCACCGTGCTCAGCCCCACTTATATACCTTATACCTTCAAAGAAATAATAGCAGATAATTGGAAAATATGTGAGAAACGGTATAGACAGACTAAAACCATGTACCACAGTGCTTAACAACATAACAGAGTAGACTGACAGATATATATTAAAAAACAAAACAAAAACAAAAACACAGGAGGAAAAATTCACAATAGTGCTAGCTTGATCAAGCATACAGATGTTATCATTACTGTAGCTTTGGCTGTAGTAAACTGACTGAAAATGAACTGGGCAAGAATGTATGTTCTGTGAGCCCTGGATGTAAACTTTAATGCTGCCACTTATTTCTCAACTGTTTGAGTTACTTAACTTTTAGGAGACTAAGTTTTCTCATCTGTGGAACAGACCCGAAAGCCTATTTAATTTTACTGATACAGTGTAAATATCAATCTTATAATGGGACTTTAGGCAAGACAGCCCCAATTTGTGATGGTGTATAATGACACACATGCCTTCGGTGTGGCTGTTAGAACACGTGTCCTCTCAACTGGGATTGCGTCAAAAGAAACTAGGGAAAATGCAAAAATCAAAACAGATCCAAAGAGTTGTGCAGATAGTTGACTTGCTTATGATTGTCTTTCTCTTCAAAAGAGGCTGAAGAGTGAGACCTCTTCCCAGCTATAATATTTGCAACTGTATTCCCGTATAATTAAACTTTTGTTCCATTTCAATAATGAAGATGAGAAGTAAATACAGTTACGCAAAATCATCCTGCTCAGATTTGAATATTTAATAGCTCAATCCATGGCAAAGCGATTATAAATGTGTGCAACTAAAAATATTTCCTTATTCTTGATGTGCACATGTATGTATCTGCCTCTTTTGCTACTGACGACAGAAGTTAGAAGAGGGACTTGAGAACTATTTGTAATTCTTTGCTGTCTTCAGAGGGCACTGAAATCAAATATCATTACCTTAGTAAACTGATTCACTAGTGCAGGAATTTGGGTATAGTGGGACCAGGTACAGAGCAGTAAGATGCTTAGATTAAAAGAGTACGCAGGGTGTATGGCAAATGTCCGTGCTCATTAGCACTCATGATGTCCCAAGGGCACAGAATACGGGCAAGCCTCTCATACTGAAGAGTGTGTGGGGGCCCTGAGTGTGTGGGGGCCAAGTGGTGGGCTCACAGCCCAGAAAGCCACGCTTCCTTCCAGACCAGAATTTGCGTGGAACACAGAAAAAAGAAATGGCATTAATCTAAGAAACTCAAACAGCCAAAGAACCCACACTACATCCTCTCTCACTGTGGTTACTCTCCTCCGTTAACTACTTATGCTGAAATGATGACATACAGAGAGAAAGCAAGGAAAGGGCCAAGCTCAGCCCCTTTGTCTTTCAATCCTTTCTTCCTCATCAGTCAAGTTGAAGGTAGACAGTGGCGGTGTCACGTGTGCGTGAGACAGAAGTGACACAAAAACAGCGGAGTTGCTTTTGCAGTTTCCAGTATTTGGTAAGAATGAAATACATAAGCGTATACGAGTTATGAAATACAAAATGTGTCATTTTGGTGACTCTGCATACAAATGAAATACTCTCATTTGCATTTAAAACTGGTATTGCACACCACAAGGATGAATGGTAAAATGCATGGTAATAATTAAAATGTTTTAAGTTTCCTTTATTTAGAACCACATTAAGTAGCAAATAAACTATATCAAATCAAAAGAAACTGTGGAAGAAAGAAAACAGGTTTTTATATTAGAAACTTTAATGATACTTTGTCCTGCTTTTTGAATGGGGGTTCACTTTTTTTTTTTTTTTTTTTTCCAGTTTATTTTGGCCGGGGCTGGGTTTGACCCGGTACCTCCAGCATATAGGGCCAGTGCCCTACTCCTCTGAGCCACAGGCACCACCCTGGGGTTCACATTTTTATTTTCTCTTTTCTGTTTTCTAGGTCTATGAATTATGTAGCCTAGGTAGCTAATGCCCACGATTTTGAACACACCAAGAATATGATTTTAATCATGTTTCCCCACTTGGTGATGGCCTTAGTTGATGCTTCTAAGCCTCAGTTTTCTCATTTTTTGTTTATTTAACCAACCTATACTTATTGAGCCTACTGGGTATACAAAGAAGGGACGCTCTATCTCATGGAGCTTACGTGGTAGAGCAAAGAATAGAAATTAAATCAATAAACAAAGAATAAATGCTTCATGACACATTATGACACCAGCATGTTTTGAGAAAGCGAGTTAGGAGGATGTTGAGACCTCGTTTATTTTGGGTGGTGAAATAAATTGAGACATAGAAGATACACAGGAGGTAACTGGGGAAAAAGAAAACAGGCAGGGAAGAAATAAAAATAGGTGTCTCACAAGGTGTTTATGAAGAATTATACAGGGTGGCATAAAGTTTGTGTGTGTGTGCAATTTTAAGTGCACACTATTTTAAATTGCACGTGAACCTTATGGCCACCCTGAATAATTACATGACAAGTCTAGAAAATATTAGCATTATCCCAGCTACATGAAACAGTGAATACATAATTTGGAAGGCTGATATAACATCCTTCGTAACGCTTTAAAGTGAGTTTTCGTGGTTTTTTTTTTTTTTTTTTTTTTTTGTCTTGCCTTCACCATCCGTCCATATTATACAACGTGTGCATAAATATTAACTTTTTCCTAGATAGTTCATTATCAAGACAGTTACCCATGGTATTTAGCTGACCTATCAATACATAGTGCAATTCGACTCTACTGACTCTCTCTCCTTGTTTAGCCATTTCTCATGCACACGTATCAGTTGTTTATTAATTTACCCGGGGCCGTACCTTCTGGCCCAAGTCCACGAGTTCACGCGCTGTCTCGCTTAGTCATGTTCCACTGCACTGTGTCTGGACACCTGCCCTTGGGTGCAATAGCATTCCAATTACAGGGATCCAGGGAAGGTTGTTCTTTTCTGTCTTTCATTTTCCTTTCCTTCTCGCTGATTTTAACTACTGTTTGAACATGTTTTTACAAATGTCTTTCTGCTCTGTGAGTTGTCACTTTTGTCTCTCCCTTTCTGTTGATGTCCCCGATATGCCTCTTTTGTTGGAAACAACCCTAAGTATCATCTTGCCTGGTAGGAGTCCCAGTTCCGAGGTCAGATTAGCTAGTTTCTTGCTGAAGCACAGGCATCTGGCAAAAGCTAGAAAATGTAGAATTATCTGTGGGCAAACGGTTAGAGAAAGTGAAGTCGGTCACTCTGTCACTTGGAGCAGCTCATCAGCTGCTCCACCTATATCCTTCATTCCTGGATCATCCAGAGCCCTCGGGCTGACCTCTTGGGAATAATGTTCCTCTAATTGGCATCCCTCTGCAGGACCCTGAATACTTAATCTCTCATCTAGCCTAACTGGAGGCAGATTTACGGTGAAGTTAACAAAAGCTTAAGCTTCAAGGCCCCAAGAGGGGCTAGCAATGTGTTCCCAGTGTCATATACGTACCGCGGGGTGTCAACAATATGTAGACACATCTTAAGCAATCTTGTTGGAAGTAAAGTTGATCATTCCCCAATAGTGTATAAATTGTAGGCAAAATGTATGCATGGAGCATGTCCAGGTACACTTGGCCAGCAAGAGTACCTACAAGGCAATTTTAAAAAGTTGTAGAAAATATAGCTTAAAATGTGTATACACTTTTTGGCACCCTCTGTATTTGTTTAATTCTCCAAAGTAATGAGGTTGGAAGTTGGGACTTGTTCCTACTTCAATTTTCTCTCCTTATTTCCCCCATGGACAGATAATGTTGGAACATTTTGGGATCTGGGTCAGGGGTTCAGTTGGGCATACATTTAACTTGAGGTTAGTGGGCTAAGTTTATGTGATTTCTCCCTGAAGAGTTCTTACTGGCATAGTTTTCCTGCTGTAGGAATTATACATTTCCAGTAAGACTTCTACCCCCTCCTACACTACCCTCTCCAGACTTGACACAAAGGAGCAAAGGCTAGAATCTCTATGATTCCGTAAATGTGTTCTAAACCCTGGCACTTAGAAGTACCTAGATTCCCCTGAAGCTAGTCTGCAAAAAATTCTTCCAATCATTAGATGCATGAACTGGTAAGCAAAAGATCCAGTTCTAATTAAAGGAAAAGTTCTCTCCTGTCAGTGACAGAATCGATAAAACAGGGTACTATTGTTGCATTATGCAAATTTCATGAAACTGTAAAGTAGAACTGATCAGAATTTTTGTATTTTAGTAAATAAACCTGTAATAAATAATGAATATGCCTCCTTTATGAATCTCAGCCATCAATAAGGCAAAAATAAATTTTGATCAACCATGTTAGAGACAAAGCCAAAATATCTTTCCATTCTCTCTATAGAAAATCTTAGAAAAATTGTTACAGAAAGTGGTGAGCACCAAGTATGTATCCTAAAAATGTAGGAAAGAAGTGATATAGATATATGTTAATCAAGTAATTCACAGACATATTATTTTCTAGATTTTTTGACATTTGTGTTACTTTTCAACTTCCTTACAATAAACTTTTAAAAAAATCAATTGGACTTTCTTTTCTCATTTTTGGACAAATCAGATTTCTGTGATATTCTATATTTATAACTGCTACGATTTGAATATGTTTTCTCCAAAATTCAGGTGTTGCCAATGTGATAGTAGTAAAGATGGGTCCATTATGAGCTGGTTATGCTATCAGAGCTGGTCACGTGAGGGCTACAAGAGCTGGTGAAGGGGCCTTTCTGAAAGAAGCCATTTCATCCTGGGCAAGAGACTTGAACAGAAGCTTCTCTGAAGAAGACAGGCGCATGGTCTACAGACACATGAAAAAATCCTCATCATTTTTAATCATCAGAGAAATGCAAACCAAAACCACTTTGAGATATAATCTAACTCCAGTAAGAGTAGCCCACATAACAAAATCCCAAAACTACAGATGTTGGTGTGGATGTGGAGAAAAGGGAATACTTCCGCACTGCTGGTGGGAATGCAAACTAATGAATTCCTTTTGGAAAGAAGTTTGGAGAACACTCAGGGATCTAAAAGTAGACCTGCCATTCGACCCTGCAATTCCTCTACTAGGCGTATATCCAAAAGACCAAAAATCACTTCAAAACCAAGATATTTGCACCATATTGTTCATTGCAGCTCAATTCATAATTTCCAAGTCATGGAAGAAGCCCAAGTGCCCATCGACCAATGAATGGATTAACAAACTGTGGTACATGTATACAATGGAATACTATGCAGCATTAAAAAAAGATGGAGACTTTACCTCTTTTATGTTTACATGCATGGAGCTGGAAAATATTCTTCTTAGTAAACTATCTCAGGAACGGAAGAAAAATATCCAATGTACTCAGTACTATTATGAAACCAATTTATAATCACTCACACTTTCATATGAAAGATAAATCACAACTATAACCCAGGATGAAGAAGGGAAAAGGTGGGGAATGGGAAGGGAGGGGGGAGATTTGATGGAAGGACAGTAAACAGTGGGACTATTCCTATGGTTTGTATTGCAA
>CAUYPK010127117.1:0-21458 GCA_963574355.1 Loris lydekkerianus | reverse complement strand
CAAATTGTGGTACATGTATACCATGGAATACTATGCAGCCTTAAAGAAAGATGGAGACTTTACCTCTTTCATGTTTACATGGATGGAGCTGGAACATATTCTTCTTAGCAAAGTATCTCAGAAATGGAAGAAAAAGTATCAATGTACTCAGTCCTACTATGAAGCTAAATTATAGCTTTCAAATGAAGGCTATAACCCAACTATAGCACAAGACTATGGGGAAAGGGCCAAGGAAGGGGAAGGGAGGGTGGATGTTTTAGTGGAGGGAGGGTAATGGGTGGGGCCACATCTATGGTGCATCTTAGAATGGGTACAGGTGATTGCACTAATGTACACAGCTATGATTTAACAATAAAAAAAAAAAAAGCTTCAAACCATGGATCAAAAGACTACTTTCATTTAATTTATTGTACTCAAAGACTAAGCAGTAAGTGTTTAGTTTTGCCAATCTATGTCTTTTACAGAACTAAGAGTGACTTCAATGAAATATAAAAACTATAATCTACCAACATTATTTATATTTAAATGATTCATTGTTTGTTAATAATTCCCAAAATAAAAATAAATCATTGTCTAGATTAAAAAAAAAAATTAATGGATTTTAAATGAGCACAACGTAAGGGTATATGGCACACCTTTTGGGTAGGGACTCTACCTAACAAACACAAATACTATAACCTAGTTGTTTATATCCGCACATTAACCAGAAAATTTTTAAAAATTAATACTTTTTTTTTCACCTTTAGTTGTTCATTTAGCAATGGGTTTTTCAAAAATGAATTAAAGTCATGAAATGGGAATAAGTGTACTTTAAATTTCATGGTAGGCTCTGAGGAGGCAATGAAGGTCTTTAGCAGCAGAGCAGAGCAAGTTATGAGGCAGGGCACCCAAGTTAAAATGTTTGGGGTTAAAAAGTATCTATATCACACATTAGGTATGTCACCTAGAGCAAGTTATTTGTAAGCTTCAATTTTCTTCTCTTTGAAATAGAGGTGATAATAATTCCTATATCATGGTGTTGTGAAAATGGAAACACTTAGAAGAATACATAGTAAGTACTCAACTAAATGTCGTCTGCTAATATCATTGTCTTCACAATTTGTGGTTTCTGTAGCTCACCCTGACAGCAATATGGAAAACAGATTTTAGGGTATCAATACTGGAAAGAAATAAATTCATAAGAGGCACAATAAAGGCAAGAAAACTGGGCGGGGAATAAGAAACCTGCACATGGGAGGGGTGGAGGGAGGGTGATTGGTGGGACCACATCTACGGTGCATCTTCCAAGGGTACATGTGCAATTACTAAATGTAGAATATAGATGTCTTAACATAATAACTAAGCGGGTGAAGGCTATGTCAACCAGTTTGATGATAATATTTCAGATTGTATATAAAACCAACACATTGTACCCCATGATTCCATTAATGTACACAGGTATGAGTTAATAAAAAAAAAAAAAAAAAAAGAAGAAGGAAAGAAAGAAGGAAGGAAGGGAGGGAGGAAGGAAGGAGGGAAGGAAGGAAGGAAGGAACCAGAACATGCTGGAAAATAATGTGTTATCTTTGGGACACATTGAAATTAAAGTTCCTGAGTGACATTCTTTATATTCTATCTCAGCAGTTTGTCCAGGTCAATTTTATTGCTGCCTTCTAGGACAAAAAAAAAAAAAAAAAAATTAAGTTCAATTAGGATTATGCTTTAAAATAGGAACTGAAAAATACATAGGTTTGAGAATTTTCATTGTTTATTCGATGTTAATCTATGTGGAGCAATGGCCCTGGGAGCCACACACTTGCTATTGTTAACTATGACAAAATCAATGCACTGGTTTTGTGCTCAGATAATTCATTTCCTTGGAAACTCAGAGGTTGTAAAAAGAACATAAATTAAGCTTGTGTTTACCTTCCCGTCCCATGGCTAATTATTCAAGATAGCGAGAGTGAAAGGTTTCTAACAGAAAGGGTTAAAAACAAATTGAGGTAAAGAGCAAGAGGCCAGCACAGGTGTAGGGGCAGACTCTGTTTCTCTCACACTCACATCCCCTCTCCTACCACTTATGCACAGAACTCTCCCTCCCCCACCACTCCTGCCCCACTCCCCACCATCCTCCCTCCCCCTCCCCAGAACCACCTTCCATAGAATGGCAGGAGTATTCACAATTCACATTTACCTTCCTTGTTCACAGAAAGGCATGGCACATATTAGCTGCTTAATGTGCGCTTACTACAAAGAGGAATCATGGATTACATAAACCCACTTTACCTCATAATGAAAAACGTGGTTCCATGGACAAGGTCAGGGTCACGCAGTAGGCAGGTCCTACCAGTTACGTCCTCACAGCTGTGAACACCGGATGTTAGATCACCTTCCATGTGTGCAAGGGTTACTCCACACGTATAAAATTAATTTCAGTCTCATGCTTTAAACTTTTACTATTTTCCAAATAAATCAGTAACAACACAATAAAAAGTTCTACCTTATTTACTGCTCTAGACCAGATAGATGTGAATGAGACAGTTCACAATAAATATTTAACCCACCAACCAATGAATAAATAGGTTCTTTCATTTATCTTTTGTTTTCTTGGATTTATGCACACAAATAAACTTATCCAAAAGGTAGAATTTTTTTTCTTTTGTGTGTGTGTTTTTCCTGTAACCCAACATTAAAAGCTGAGGGTATGGTGACAGCAGCTATGCTAACAGAAGTGCTTTTCCAGGGCCATGCCACCTGTTATTTTTTAAGTAGATTAAAAACTCATTAACAAAGATCAAGTTATGTTTCATCGTGTTGTAATATGAAAAGCAAATAATTCTATTTATATGAAAGAAGTAAGTAGCAATTCTAACTCAAACAACCATTATGACTTAAGAATGAACTGAGTCCCTTTACATAATTATGGCACAGCCTAACATCTTCATCCGCCACAACCAGGAATCATCACAAACCAGCACCTCCACCTTCAAAGATACAGGAGCAATAGGAGCTGATGAAGGCCTGGACGCTCTGCAAGGTGCTCATCTAAATCCCCAAGGCCTAACATCTTCATCCGCCACAACCAGGAATCATCACAAACCAGCAACTCCACCTTCACAGATACAGGAGCAATAGGAGCTGATGAAGGCCTGGACACTCTGCAAGGTGCTCATCTAAATCCCCAAAGCCCCTCACCATTCATCATGTTGTAGTTTAAACAAATTTTACTGCATTTTCTTTTGATAAAAAGTGCTCATTTTCAGAGTAGGGTTTCTCAGACTCAGAGCTATCAACATATTGGACCAGATAAAATTCTTCTTTTTTCTTTTTTTTTTTTTTTTTTGTCTTTTCCCTCCAAAGAATTTATTTATTTATTTATTCTGATGCTTTCTTTTTAAAAAATTTTCAGATTAATATACAGGTACGATTAGGTTATACTGTTTGCATTTGTTAAGTAGAGTCCAGTTGCAGCTGAGCCCTTCACCCAGGAGATGTGCCCTACACCCCTACGTCGTGCCCACTATGTGAGAACTCACCAACTCTCTCCCTCCTCACACACACACCCCCCCCACCCCGCTTCTTGAATTTAATTGTGTTTCTCTTGTGTGGGCCTGTAGTGGTTCAATGGATAAATAAGCTGTAGTATCTGTATACCATGGAGTACTATTCTACCATATGCATGGAGACTGGACACCCTTTGCATTTACCTGGACGGATCTGGAGAACATCCTGCTAAATAAAATAGCACGGCAGTGGAAAAGCAAGCATCTGGCCAGGCACGGTGGCTCATGCCTGTAAATCCCAGAACTTGCAAGACTGAGGGAGTGGATTGTTTGAGCTCAGGAGTTCAAGACCAGCCTGAGCAAGAGCAAGACCCCATCTCTGAAAAATAGTTGAGCATTGTGGTGGGCATCTGTAATCCCAGCTACTTGGGAGGCTGAGGCAAGAGTTAGAGGTTGCTGTGAGCTGTGATGCCATGGCACTCTATCTAAGGTGACAAAGTGAGACTCTGTCAAGAAAGAAAAGAAAAAAGAGAGGAAGGAAGGAAGGTCGGTCAAGCATCCAATGTACTTAGCTAATTGTTGTGAAGGTCTGTGGCCTGTTGGGAACCAGGCTGTCCAGCAGGAGGTGAGTGATGAGGGGTGCTTCACCTGAGTTTACAGCTGCTCCCCCAAAGTCTGCATCACCACCTGAGTCCCCCTGCTGTCAGCCTCCACTGTGAACTACACGTGTGAGGGGTCTGGGTGAGAATTTAAAGCCTGGGGATCCGAGATGAAGCTGGGGCAGTGACCCCAACACCAGGAAGTGGCTGCAAATACAAACTATCAGGAGCACCGAGGTTTGGCTGCCCAGAGAGACCATAATCAATCAGTTGTTCACAGACTCATATTAAAACCCACTCCCCATACCACCACCACCACCCCCACAAAATTGTCTTCCATGAAACTGGCCCCTGGCACCAAAACAGTTAGGGAGTACAGCCTATAGGCAAAACTGCCCCCAGTCAAGAACTCCTGCCCTTGAGGGCAGAATCTGTGGCAACTACTGAAGATCCAGAGCACAGTAATATTCCGTCTCCCAACCATTCTGATAAGTGTGAAGTGCTTATGTCACATTTTAGTGACATTCCATTAACCAGCACATTAGAGGAACCCACCCACCCTGCTTCCCAGTTACACAGGTGAGGAAGTGACCCCAGCGCTCTGCCGTCTCAGGACTGAGCTCTCTCACACTGTAGCAGCTGCTGGTGACAGTGAACTAGAAGACAAGGGGGGGTTCTTCTGCTAAGTTCTCCCTTCCCCATGGGCCTGGAGGCCTGAGGGACCTGACAACCCCAGTTACAGCCGAGCACTTAGTATCCCCAGCAGCCCCCAGGCTTTCCTTCCCTCTCAGTGAACAAGGCAATTCACATCTTCTCAGCTGCTGCCCAAAGACCTCTGACTTACTCCTGCTGTTCTAGAAACTCAACAAAGGAGTAACTTTTGCAGAGAAGAAAAAACTTTGCATGTTTAGCTCAAAACTGAAGTGATGAGAATGAAATGTGCAATTGAAGGAGGTAAAGAATAAGTAAATATACAAACTAATATTGCAAATAAAGTCAGACCAGTTCATGACGTTTTTACTGGCTAACCCACTCCCTAGGATGTAGGGAAATTATTTTTTACATGAGTTCCTCTTTTTATTTCCTTCAACATTTCCTAAGCTCCCATAGATCGGCAACCACCGGGCAGGGGACGTTCGCAGAGGCTGGGAGAGTTTCCACAGTGGTCCTCTCTAGGTGACACCCGACATCCACCGACCCGTACTGCCCATGTTTGATCTGCTTAAAGTGTCAGAAGGGCGAGTGTCAAGCAAGGGAGAAGACAGAGGTGAGGAATGGTAGGCTGGGTAGCATTTTACTGAACTGTAAAAATCCCTATCTTAACAAGAAAGTGAAATCATGTCAGTGGTTAGCAAACTGAGCCCCTGACAAGTGATAAGCATCAACAAATTGCTTAACAAAATGTGAACTACTGATTACAACGGTGATGCAAGACCAGGAAAGCCAGCTGACACAAAATAACATGTTAAAACTGAAAGCTGCGCTAATGAAAAGGGACAGTGCTGTGTAAGTCATTGGCTTCTGTCCAGGACAGGGGGGTGGGGGGGTGGGCAATGGCACCAATGAAGCATTGAAAAAACGTGGACGTAGTTCTCAAGAGCAGCTAGGGATTTAGGGCACAAAAGCAAAATATCAGAGCCACCTCTGCAAAGTAATTACAGAACACGTAGATCGCCTCTGACCCCTTAAACTGTGAGGACCTTTTGGGTAGTGTCCACACACAGGGAGAAAGAACAACATTTGTACTTTTTCTGTGAACTTAAGCATACTCAACAGCAAACAGCTCCTTCACATTTAGACGTATTTTTGTTTTTTGCTATACATATAAATCAATTATTTTATTTTAAAAAAACTTAAACAATGCTGGAAGTGAAGAACTTTGGGAGATGACCAGAAAAGCGTCCAACGCATCCCTTTGTAAAATTCAAGTGGCTCTAAATTGTGCATCCCTAACACCCAAGATGAGCTTCTTAAGCCACTCTCAAGACCACGTTCGAACAGCGGCCATACGAACACCTCACCAAATACATTACAGCCAAAATAACATGCATAGCTTTTTAATTTACTTAGGTCAAGGCAACACATAGAGTTCACTGGAGTGTGAATTTTGTAACAAGAGAAAAAGTCTATCCTAACTACCTTTAATGGCCATTTTGTTCCTGTAACTTTGGTCTCGCTGTTCAACCTACTAAACAGGCTACTAAACAAGCCACCCATTGTGCATCTTTTAATCATTTTTTGTTTGTTTGTTTGTTTGTTTGTTTGTTTGGCTGGGGCTGAGTTTGAACCCACCACCTCCAATATAAGGGGCTGGTGCCCTACTGCTTTGAGTCGCAGACGCCACCCTATGATGAGCTTTTTACTTGCTGCCTTCCATTCCGATCCTCCTATTTCCATGACGGCTCTTTACTCATAATTTATTTCAGTCGTTTCTATTGACAATTTCCTCGCCAGGTCAGGATTAACGCTTTATCAACCTTGTAGATGCTCAAAGAATGCATGGAGTTGACAACATCAAAACGGAAAACGGTGTTAAAACAATGAACAAGAGCGTGAAAGACACCTGCACAAAACCGAATTGAGGCAAAAAAGAGAATTTAGAATTTACACCAATAAAGTGAAGTTTTCAACATGAAATAAAAATTGCATTATATTTCTCCCAAATTAATTTGCTTTTTAAAATAAATGATTTGAGATAATATTCACAGGAAGTTACCTTAATCTAGATTTTTCCTCAGCATGCATTTACCATTAAAAATATGGAATGCTGACCATTTCTGTATTGAGAAAGGCCCATGATTGAGAAGCAGGAGTATCAGTGGACGCTGTGGCCATCTCCCAGTGTCTGTTTCCCTCTCCCTTGGTTGACCCCAACCCCCAACTCTGAGGCTCTTATATCTAAACCAATGATTTTGACCCTTTGAAACTCAACAATCCCTTTATGTCATAAATATCCGTTCCTTATTAAAATAAAATTTATGAATAAATATAATTACCTTCACACAAAATTTTAAGATAATGCTCAAAATAAATAAAACATATGGTAGAAATAAAAGTAATTTATTTTAAAAAGTATTTCAACATGTAAATCAATGGTTTGATAGTGTAGTCAGTTTCCTACACCTTTCTGGGGAATGACCATAAAGTGAGACACCTCACTATGTGGGTGATAATGTGCGCTACCCAGAGGACCCAAATACCAGAGCACCACCCCACCTATGATACGATTTTTCAAATGGTTGAACAAATCTTGGAAAAGTTCAGAATGAAACAAAGCACAGTATTCTAACAATACACCCAGCAGCTTCATTTCCAGAAAATTCAGTGTATATTAAAATAGAGCCCTCCAAAAAACGGAGTTAGCTGAGGTCTAGTTTCAGATTACCGTATATATTCGAGTATAAGCCGAGTTTTTTCCGGCACAAAATTTGTGCCAAGTTCGGGTTTTTCGGCACAAATTTTGTGCTGAAAAAAACTCGGCTTATACTCGAGTATATACGGTACATAAAATTACATGAAATGTTTCCCTTAGATGTCATCCAGAAGCACATTCAAAAGGTCTGCAGAATGTGCAGCAATTCTTTGTGGCACAGGCCTGTTCTGTGAATTGCAGGCCCTCTAGCATCCCTGGTCCCTCATCTGTTAAATGTAAGTTTTCACACACATGCCAAGAACAGCACCGTGACAGCCCAACATCTCCCTAATGTCCACACAGTAAGTTCCATGCAAACACACTCCCAAACGTCAGCATGACGCTCCATGGTGGTGACTCCCAATACCGGGAAACATCCTGGTCACATTTAGTTCAGCAATAAACGTGGGACCCAGACTCAAGCCAGTCATTCTGAGAATTCTAGTGTCTCTGTCAAGGTCAACACAACCAGCACAAAGCTCAGAAATTACAAGGGAGATTCTGGAACCTTCTCTCCTTTTAGATAGTGTGGAATGTGGAAAGGAAGTCTGTAATTGGGAAAAACTGAGGGGATAACAAAGAGATGGGTAGAAAAAAATAAAGATGGAGATTTAAGCATCCTGAAAGACTTATTTCTATTACGTGAGCAACTCTCTCCTTGATTACATCAGACTTCTTGAACTTTGCTTTTCCATTGCCTGAGATAGAGTTTTCTTGTCTTCCTTTCACCCTCCAAGGACACAACATGACTCAGGGAAAAGAGAAAGACCCAGCCCAGTGAAGACGAGGACCCTGGATATCTGGCTTAATACTGCACCCCTGCACCACAGCATGGTGTGCAGATGCCAAACAGTGTTAGCTAGTGGGATGAATGAACGTAGGCCTGGACAATCCTGCAAAGTACAGGCGTGAACTAGTATCTCTGCCAGTGCCGGGACCAGCGCTGGGCAGACAGGTTCTCAGTTTCTCTTCTGTGATTCTGGGATTACCTGATCACCTCTCCAACTTCATCTCACAGCCCTCTACTCAAGCTATTCTGCTCAGCCACACCAGCCTCTTTGCAGGTCCTCAACCACCACTCTACTATCTGAGGAGTGGCCTTTGCGAAGACTATTTCTGCTGTTTAGAGGACCTTTCTCTTCCCCTCCCGATGCTTGGCTTTTTCTGGTCTTTTATGATCCAATTTAAGTGTCACTTCCTCCCTCAGGTCATCCAGGACAATCCCGCAACCCTTCCCAGACTGCTTTTACAGTACTATTGATAAGGACCAAATATTGTGTTCCCAAAAAATTCTTACGTTGAAGCCCTAATATCCATTATGACAGTACTGGAGGTGGGCCCTGGGAGGCACTTAGGGTTAGATGAGGTCATGAGGATGGAGCCCCATGTGAGATTAGCGCTCTTCTAAGGAAAGGAAAAGACCAGCCCACTGTGAAGGGGGCTGCTCTCTTGCTCTCTCCCTGATCCCCCACCCGCCATACGAGGGCAGACATGGGAGGAAGACAGACACCTGCCATCCAGGAAGACGACGCTCCCACTGAATCTGCCAGCACACTGATCTCGACCCTTCCAGCCTCCAGACTGTGAGAAACTAATATTTGCCATCTGAGACACCCGGTCTCTGGTGTTCTGTCACAGCACTCCAGGCTGACTAAGACATCTGATTGGTATCAACAGCACCAGTCACAGTCTACACTCTATGGCTTTGATGTGTCTCCTTGATTACCTAGTGTCTCTCTCACTAGAAAACCAACTCCTGGGGCAGCACCTGTGGCTCAAAGGAGTAGGGCACTGGCCCCATATGCTGGAGGCGGGTTCAAACCCAGCCCTAGCCAAAAAAAAAAAAAAGAAAGAAAGAAAGAAAGAAAGAAAGAAAGAAAGAAAGAAAGAAAGAAAGAAAGAAAGAAAGAAAACCAACTTCTACAAGGAAGGAAACACCTCTGCCTTGTTAGTCTGTCACCAGCACTGGGCACGTACTTGTCACTATGCAGTTGTCAAAGGAGTGTTTCCCACCCCTGGCCCTCCCCAGGCCACACACACCTCTGTGCTCTGCAGGTCTCCAGGTTTATTCTCATTCCTCAAAGTGCTTTTTGCACGAGTCATTCCCCCCACGGAAGCCTCTTTCATCCCAGCACCGTCCACTCTCCTGCTGATCTCAACTCCCGTACCCTGTCTAATTTCTACTGTGCCATCCGTTCTTAGCTTAACTTCACTCTTTTCTAGAAGGCCTTCTTCTGGCCCCAAATATTAGGGGGACTCCTTGCCATTCGCTACAATAATACCCTGTCATAATACTAATCATATGCTTAATTATCCCTAATCCATAGTAAACTGTAAGCTCTGTGGAGGCAAGGATGGTCCCTTGGTCACAACTGGAACACATAATAGGTGCTTGATAAAACCCGTCCCCTTCCCTCTTCCAAAAAGATCAGTACCTAAATCTGAGGCTGTCAGAAGAGCCTGTTGAAAACGTGAGCCTTTGAGACTTTTTCCAAATAACCTAAGCAAAGCCACATTCTCAGCAAAATCTGACTTCTCTAATTTGTTATAAAAAAAAAAAAAATGCCAGTTCTGAAGGACTAGATAGTTCAATAAATTGTTCAGCACCACCGTGACAGGTGTCACAAGATTGCCATCAGATTTATGATTTGGAAACTCAACTACTCAACAAAAGTAAAAATATCTTCATCCCAAGGTTATAGAGCCATCCAAGTGTTTCTACCACAACATGAGAAAGATTTAGAAAATTCACTGAAGAAATAAAGCAAAGGGTTATTTGAAAATAAAATTAAACATGAGAAAGGAAAAAAAAATGTAATGAAGAATAGATTCTATATATCAGGTAAAACACAAAATTAAACAAGAAAATAAGGTTTCCTAAAGCAAACTCAGAGACTGATTTGCCACTTCAAAATGCTTCCACTTACAAATATCATAAGTTAAGTCAGTAACACAGCTTCCATTGTGCAATAAAGGGAAATATCACATAAAGTTCTATTTAAAAAGCTTCCCTTTGGGCTGGTCAGGAGCCAGTGAAAGAATGAGGATTTGCTTATTCTGTGATGAGAACTGATAAACACAACATAAGTCTCAGGAGAAATCACACACATAGGGGAGGAACACCTGGCTTCTTCACCCAGATTGACGCTTCCTGGTCTCCATGTATCTCAAGAGGAGAATGCGCTTTTTTACGCAGAGGCACCATGGTGAGTGCTGATGAGACAGTATTTGACGCATCCCTGTCTAGACAGCGATGTCGCACGCAATCTCCCAATGTCTCTGTCAACTCACTGCCTTGCATTCGCAGCAGTATCTGGGGTGTGATTTCTAGTTAGCAAGGGGAAAATCTTTAGTTTTTAAATTATGAAGACTTTATCAGATGGAAAAGTATTCACTTTCATCAATTTATATAAAAATGGATCCAAGGACCAACGTTTTAGTAAATCCAATCATCTTAAAATGTATTTAATACAGTGATCCACAATTGTTATGAATCCTTTAACGTTAGTGCAGATACTGACAAAAAACACCCAGAATTGTACAGAATGGGCCAGTTTTTGTATCCATTGTGATTCTTTGGTCAACTCTGCTAATTTTCAAAGGAGACTGGCTTTTTTCCCATCTGGGTAACAATCTCATTCCAATATTTAAATATCTCTATTCCAACAAATAACAGAGGACATACTTTTTAGAACACGATTTCCACCACAGGTCTGGAGGAAACACAGCACAGAGAACAGCAAACTGTCTCCATAACTCGCGAGGATAGTATCAGGTATAAAGACATCCTAAGCTTTTGCTATAAATGGTATCCGAGCAGAGAAGTTTATAATTAGCAGTGGCTGGGGGAGTCAAAGATAGAAGATATTGATGACTGAGAAATATAAGATGTCAGAAAAACATCTTCCAACCACAAAGTGTTTTGTGGTAAAATATTTGTTAAGAGAATTAGCAAGAGTAGGCAACAATTTCTCTTAAGAGTGGGGAGTGGTATATAGAATACAGCCATTGGCTAAGGAAAGCTTGAATAGAACAGCGGTTGGTCATGTTTGGGGGCCAAGGACCCCTTCCACAAGATCATAATCTTCAAGTTCTTATTCTCAAAGGAAATATGGAAATGCACCCACCAGAAGTCTCTATGTCAGAGAGAATTCTCACCTTGAACATGGAAGTGAAGCTCACAGGGGGAAAGCATTGCACTGCTGGAAATTTGTCTTCAATCCAACTACAGCTATGCAGCAAAATGCTCCTATTTTTCGTGCCTTCTACTTCAAGGACAGATAAATAGGGAAATCCCCTGCACGAATTCTGTCAAAGAGTCAAAGGAACAGGTACAGCTCACAGACAAACAAGCCATGATCCATTGAGCTACATTGTAAGTGACCATATTTGAGCTAATGAGGAACTGAAGAGAGCTATTATTTATCAAATACTTAGGCACGTCAATCCCTGGACCAGTTGCTTTCACATACATTATCACATTAAATCTTCGTTTGAACATTGCCAGCTGTTTAATATCATTCCCACTCAAAAACAGATAAAAGCATGGCACCTAAAAATAAATAAATAAATAAATAAATAAGCATGGCCCCTAGAGATTAACTAATCTGCCCGAGGTCACAGGGTCAGTAGATGATGGAACTTGGAATCTAACTCAGAATTCTCTAATTCCAAAGCCCACTTTCTCCTCCTTACAGCCTATTTCCCCACAGCTAAGTTCATGGTGTGATCATCCACCATGCTTGGAAAACACATCAGAACCTGGGCCTTTCTCTTGGAGGATGTGGCTAACCCCATCAGAAGAACCCCAACTCCTGTCACCACCTTCACTTCAACCATGCCCACCTGGGTTATTGTAACAGCCTCCTCCCTGGTCCCAACTCCCACCTTTGGCTCTCACGGTCCAGCATAGCAGCCAAAGTGATCCTTGCAGACCATTTATCAGACCACAGTCTCTCTCCTCTGCTCAAGCTCTGCACTGGCCCCCAGCAGAGCGTAAAACCTGATGCCTCACAAGCCCTCCAAGGCCCAGCTCCATCAGGCCCCATCCCTACTTCTCAGGTCACCTGGAATCTTTGCAATCCTTCCTAGCAACCACTCCAGTCTTGCCACACTGGCTTCCTGGATGTACCTCTTGACTCTGCCCTGCTCATTCCCTCGCCTGGAATGTGCTTTCCCAGATTCCCCATCAGAAATGCCCTGGCATCTTTTAAGTCTTTCCCTCAGTTGCCACCTCCACTGTGAGGTCTTTCCCGTCCCACCTGCACGTTCTGTGTCACCTGCCCTTGGTTATTTTTTGCCCCTAGCATGCACCACCATTGACACTCCTTTAATGTCACTTGTCTGCTTATGATCTGTTTCCTCCCCCTATAGAATGTAAGTTTCCTAAGAGCAGGAATTTTTGCAGGATAGTTTACTGCTCTCGTTCAGCTTCCAAAACAATGCCAGGCATGTAGAAGGTGCACTGCCAACATTCGGTGAATGGGTGAGTGAGTGAACGGCCACTGGCACCTCAGTCTCAACTGACAGCCTAGTGGGAGACGCTGAACAGAGCAGTCCTCGAGCACCTGCTTGGTGGCGGCTGCTGCACACACCACTGCACTCCAATTAAACGCAGCCTCTGAGGGCGCGAGCGGACCTGGGCACAGCCAAACAGCAGCCTCACGTCTTTTTTTCAGTTCAGCACACCACTTAAGACATCTAAAACAATGGAGATGTTCATTTAAAATTAAAATAACCTTTCTCAGAAGAGGTGTGAGCTTTACATTTTAAACAGGCTTGCCAACTTTCTCCTTAATTCAGTAAGGAATGCCACAAGAATTAATACATTCCTGCCACCCAAGGACCAGAAATGAGGGAAAGAAGTATTTCCTTCCTTATTTTGTGAAGTAATTAGATATATGAGAGAAGAAATCATGTGCTTTTATGAACCTGTTAGGTGTGGTTAAAAGAAGAAGGAATCCATCCAAAATGGTTTACTTCTAACAACCACCCGGGCAAAGACCTCATCAGTCACTGGCAGAAAGGTGTATTCAGGAGAAGTAAGGACAAATAAGTAAACAAATGTGTCTGAATACTCCTGAAGACGCCAATAGTCACCAAGACAGTCGTTATCACAGCTACGTGCTGCTGCCTCCACCAGCGTAGCGTACGCTGCAAAATGAGCCTCCAGAGTCGCTGCTCAGGGCTGAGAAATTCACGTGCATTTTGTAGGGAGGGTTCCTTTCCCCCCTTTAGGGGTTGCCATGGACAAAGAAGTAGAATAAGCTGAAACGTCCCCCAGAGTCTCAGCCCTGCAAGGAGCTCTTCATAGAAAAGCAAAACACAAACTTTCACAACATTACAGAACATGAGGAGGAGGCCTGCCATTTTATAATTTGCCTATTGCTTTGATAAGTAAACACAGCAATTCAAAGAATTCATAAATACCCCTTCTCCTGTTTAGGAAGCCAGGAGACCTTAGTCAACGTCTGCACAAGAGGAAAGCTTTTCTGCATTTCTCCAGCTGCGTGGCCAGGGGCAGGTCTCAGTGACAAGTCTTTCGTGTCTCCTGAACCAGGGCACATAATAAAGACAGAAGATTGGAGACTCAGCGAAAGGCTTTCTTATTATTCACAATCACAGCACATTAGAGCTGGAAGGGATCTGGCCCAATCTCCTTACTGTACCAATAAGAAAATTGAGATTTATATTTGAGAAGTGACTTGCCCAAGGTCACACAGTAAGCAAGCCACGATGAAAATAAGGTCTCCCAACTCCGACCTAATCACTTTTTCTCTACCTTGTAGGTACTGGGTAAATATTGGTTTCTTGTTCTTTCAAGTAAGAGGAAGAGAGAAAGGACGTTGTCATTTATTATTGTTTATTTGTATTTTTTATTACAAAGACTTTAGAAGACAATAGCAGAGTGGCGATGTGTATTTTATTTCCCCAGAGCAAGATGTGCTCTTGGGTAAATGGGCTTTATGAAGAGATTTGTCCTGCGAACTTGGCAGCTGTTACTGTAAATATTTTAAGAGTTTCCTGTTATTTGGCTGTGGGATTCAATTTTTATCCTCGCTGCCCCAGACCAGTGTCTGCAGGTTATGAGTGGTTTTCTGAGGGAGTGCCTGCAAACAGGGGTACGGCTTTCTTCATTTAAAAAATGTTTGGGTAGACATTCAAAGGAAAACTTCCTCCTCTCCAGCGAGAAATCGGTTCTCAGCGTCTACAGCTTCCCAGCAGCTGCCGAGGTCAAGGCTTTCTGGGGCCGCGCATATCTGGTAAACAAGCAAGGTGGGATATAAGACCAAGACAGGCTGACAGGAGAGCAGGACCACTCCGTGAAGAGGGAGCTCCCTGCCAGGGTGACCAAGGCTCCGTCAGGCCTGCACCACAAGTCAGCTTCTCCCTCCCCTGAATCCCGCTTCACCCTTGTAACATTCACAAGGGTCAAGCCCTAATAAACATATCACACCCTGACCTCAGCTTCTGCGTCCGCTTCCACTCAACCCAACCTGACCACGTGTCCACTTTGTTCCTCAGGCGGACACCCACCCACAAGCTTGCGCCAAGTCCAGGGCATGCAGAGAGTGCTGTCAGAAATGAGCTATGTTCTGGAGAAACAGGGGAATTCAAGAGACCGGCAGATCCAAAACTGCAGGCTGCTCATGGCAGCTCCAAAAGTCTGCAGTGGGGCCGAGTGAGGACGGCCCCGCCTGGAAAGCCCTGTGACAGCTTCTCAGGGCACAGCTCCCCGCCGTGCTAGGCGCTTTACATGTGTCCTTCCTCTAAAATGTCACAACCAGCCTTGGCTCTGGGATAGATTTCTTCTCTCCACTTTGTAGTTTTGGAAACTACAAAAGAGAAGCTAAGTAAGTGGTCCAAGGTCACCAATCTGATCACAGATGCCTGGCACCCATTTAGTGACAGAGTTCGTCACTCCACACAGAGAAGGCAAGTCTGAAGCCCCCCAAGCATCTCTGGGAGAAGCTTCAGAGGGAGCAGTGACTGTGAGTCTGGATCCCACGTGCTCATCCATGACTGACCATGTGCTTGGCTGGGCAGCACTGCGGGGTGGGGTCTCGCCTCTGCTGATGGGTATGCCTCTCTCTGAAGTGGGTCAAGGCTGTCACTGTCTGCCTGCAAAGTGCCAGGCCCTGGTGACAAGCTCTCCAGAGAGGCGCTCCCAGCTTACACCTATAGAAGCTTTACCTGCATTATTCCAGGTCTCTGCCTTCTGTTTGAGTACAAACCTCCAGCTTGCTATCCATGGCACTCAAAAGAATTTTGCCTGGCCCTTTGACTGCTATTTCAATTTAAATTTTACTATTAATATATAGCTGGGAGTGGTGGCTCACATCTATAATCCCAGCACTCTGGGAGGCCGAGATTGCCAGATTGCTTGAGTTTAGGAGTTCAAGACCAGCCTGAGCCAGAGTGAGATCCCATCTCTAAAAAATAGCCGGGCAGTGTGGTGGGTGCCTGTAGTCCCAGCTACTTGAGAGGTTGAGGCAAGGGAATCACTTGTGCCCCAAAATTTGAGGTTGCTAAGAGCTATGATACCACAGCACTCTACCCAGGGTGACAGAGTGAGATTCTGTCTCAAAAATCAATCAATAAATAAATAAATAAACATTATGTTGTAGTTTACTGGAGTTTTTGTTGTTGTTGTTTTTACTAAGTAAACTTCTGAGTTGGCTTTATATATTTATCTGCTTCAAAAAAAAATTTAAGCTGCAAACAGTAAGAGCTAATCCAAGTCAGCCAGCTATAACAAGAGCCGCACTCCACACAGGGGAAGCCGAGCGCTGACTCTATGTGGTTAGTCTGCACAGGCCTTTTCTGGATCTGTAAGAGGGTCACCGAGGTAAATCCCACACCCAGCTCAGGCTCCTAGGATTGGCAGAGACACACTCATCACTGACCCTGGTAATTCAGGAAACTCGTAAACTAAATTTTTCTGTGGAAATGCATTGAAACTGCCCTTCATGATTGATCATGATTGCTTCTATGATTATCAAACAGTCATTGAGCACCCTGATGCCAGGCACACGTGATTCTCACCACCTGACAAGGGAGGAACTTTTATCACCGTATGTTCTGGCTACTGGTAGGATTATTTTCCCCTTTTGGTAATGAATAAAGTGGGATTTGCAGGTTAAGTAACTTCATGAGCTTGTGACTTTAGGGACCTATGTCAGATGCCACTGGGAGCCATGACCCACGGTCCCAGTTCTTTAGCAAGCCACCATCCTCCCAAGATGGATGGATGGAGGAAGCAAATGTTGCCCTTCACAAGAAGTTGTTCTGGTCGTTATGCCTCAGTCAGATGAACTAGGCCTTGATGTCCAATCCAGCGGTGTTAATAAACCATCACTACTCATAACTAGGTTTATTTAGAAGCCTGTCCTCAGTGGGGCATAAGCATTAAATGATTCTAGTTTTCTCCAAAGCCTCCTAAGTGGATTCTCCCTTCCTTGGTACAGCAGATCATTTAACGACATCTTAGGAAGACCCTGAGATTCCTTAAACAGCTGTCATTTTTAATAATTGTCCAATCTAACCTGCCAATCTTGTATCAGATTCAAAGGTTTTCCCTCCCTCACCACTGCTTAGTTCATGATATGAGACTTAAATGGAGCAGAAAAAATGCATTCACTAAAGCATCCTCCTCCTTCACTTGGAGTGAAGGGCAGCGGCCGGCCTCTGGGACGGTCCCCTCTCCACTGGGTCTCTTCCTGTTCGGGGGAAACACAGAACGGTCTCTGACTCAAATGGCATGGTGGCTGCCACTGGCTGTCCACAGACGAGCAACCTGTAGAAAACATCCCACTCCCTGCTCTCCCAGGAGGCTCCTGTGTGGATTCTGCAGCCAACTGTGCAAGTGTCCTCACCATGCAATTCCTGGACGTGAGCCTGGCTGTGGCCTGGCCTTTGCTGGTCCTGCCCTGTCTGCTGCTGTGGGGATGCCCTGTTGGGTGGGGTATCAGGAAGGCAACTTAAGGCCTTATCTTTTGGTATCCATGTGACCAATAAAAAGTGTATGCCTCTTCCTGGCCATGCCAAATGTTGAGAGTGTTGGCTGCTCTCCCTCTGCCCCCTCTCTACCCTACTATTTCAACCAGTTCTCTCTTCCCCTACAGAGGTAACCACGAACCTTTGCCAAATCTAACATCTTTCCTGGAGTGGTGGTTTCCTGTTCTAGCAGGCACTCCCACGTCTACAAAAGTGTTCCCCTAGTCCCTCATTTCACCTTCCTTCTGCTTGGTGTCTACATGGCTGCACTCCCCAGCTTGCCACTCTGTTGTGCCTGCAAAACCCCCTCTTAATAGGCTAGAACTGGGGGTCGGGATGCAGCTTGGGAAATGACCAGCAGTAGCAAGGCCTCTGCCTCTTAACCTGGAGTGGAGTGAGAGGCGCCCATTATGGGGGTGCTAATATAAGGGGTGGTTAACCTCTCTGCCCCAGTGCCAGCCAACAGGGGTGCCACGTAGCATCCCCTCACAGGCAGGACCATGATCCCAGGCTTTCCAAGGCAAAATGTTACCTTTTCTACGACTCTTAAGAGTTCTCTGGAATATATGATAAGAACTAAAAATCTCTAAGATGTGACAAGATAAAAAAAATCAAATAGAGGATTATCTGACCTGATAATCTTCCTTGGAGAGTTTTCAACTGTTTATAGAGCCTGAGATCCTAGACAGTGCTCACCCTTAGCAACACTGGAGCCCTTTGGGAAACATGACCACTAAGGGCTAGGAGTAGTGACTCACACCTGCAATCCAGCACTTCAGAAGGCGAGGTGGGGAGGATGGCTCGAGCCCAGGAGTTCAAGACCAGCCTGAACATTACAGTAAACTCCTGTCTCTACAAAAAAAAATTTAAATGCCGTATATACTCGAGTATAAGCCAAGTTTTTTCGGCACAAAATTTGTGCCGAGTTCAGGTTTTTCTGCACAAAATTTGTGCCAAAAAAACTCAGCTTATACTTGAGTATATACGGTATCTGGGCAAGCAAGCATATGACTGTCATCCTAGCTACCTGGGAGGTTACAGGAAGAGAATCACTTGCACCCAGGAGTTCAAGGTTACAATAAGCCATGATCCTGCCACCACACTCCAGCCTGGGAGAAAGAGCAAGACCCTGTCTCTAAAAGAAAAAAAAAAGAATATGACCACTTAGAAATGGCCATAGGGAGGGAGGTTTATCTAACTAGTCTTCAGTAACCTTGCAGAGACTTTCCTGAGTTAGCTGCTGTGCTCAATGAGAACGTGTGTCTTCCAATACCAGTACAAACACCTCCTCAATTTAAAAAAAAAAAAAAATTGATATGTCTTAATGTCTATGTTTGACGCCCTTGTTGAGGGATTCATAGGTTTTTAAGATGTTCCAGCCAGATTATCTTTTAAAATTTATATTTTCTTTGATCCCATCAACTAGCATCATAATCTCAGGTTCCCCTGGAATTCTTTCCTGGGCTGTGCCCAACCGGCGCACCTCTGCCAGGGTGGACACGGCCTCCGCCTGGCCTTAAACTGGCCTCAGCACAGACTTGCAGCTTTCATTATTATGTCACCGGCTTTTGAGTTCAAGACAAAAAAGATTCAGGAGCACACTGTGTGTTCTTGATATGAATCCCAGTAATATTTCTTCACTTTCTCCATTCTAATTTCTCAAGGATCAGCAGGAAACAGAATTGGTTCTTGAGAATTAAAATTCAAGTCCCATGAAGTGGTGGAGAACTGAAGAACAACGGATAAGATTAGGTGTAGGCAAAGCTAAAGCTCTTTAAAAGAGTTTTAAAACCTGCTCTCTACAGAGCCCTGGGATTCCACAGCAGTATCACAGAGACCTCCACGGTGACACTGGCAAAGTCAGACATGAGGCCCTCCCCACTCTTCCTCTCCTACTCACACATCAGCCACCAAAGTGGATCTGATTTCAGCTGCTTTAGGGCGTCCATCTAAGACTTTGTATGAAAAAAATGGTTTTTCTGCCAAAAATGAGGATTTGCTATATGAATTTCTTTAAAGGAACTAAATATCCCCTGGACTTATCAAATAAGAATAAAAGCTGCCTTAAGGAGCAACTGAACTTATTTTACAAATTACTATCATAAAAAAGCAGTGTGTTCGTACCCACACCAAATGCAAGTGTTATGTTTGAGGCTTAAACTTCGGTACTCGGCTACAAGGAATAAGCAATTTCCTTCAGCTCTCACCAGGCCACAGAAATGCCCTCACAGAACTATAATTTAATATTATGCCTTGGCCTCTATCAGGGGTCGATATGAGAAACTACAATATGACAAAATTTCACCTTATTTGTGAAATTGCTATCAAAGATATTGTCCACATCTCTTTTATAAAGATCCACACAATTACTTCCATTACAGCTAAGAGACAGAAAAAACTCCTGTTTCCTTTTCTTAAGATAGCAAAGAACTCGTGATTCTCTGGGTTTGCCTTCAGCTTCCAACGAATTGAGAGTTCACTTTAGCATTCAGAGTGGGAGGCAGAGAGATCCAGCCTCAGACGCTGTGTTTCCACTTGTCACTCGGTGCTCCTTCGATCCCGCCAACATCAATTGAGTATTCAGGTGCTAAGCACAGTGACAGGTACCAAGGAAACAAAGGTTATTAAAACATAATGCTGTTTCTTTTTTTTTTTTTATTGAAACAAATGACAAATTTTATTACATGATTTAATTTTTATATCTAAGCACAAGGATAATGAAATCTATTTTCCATGCAAAATATTATATACATTAAATAACATACAGTGGTGGCAATGCAGACTCTGTGATAGAAATATACATGCAGGAAATGTATTTATTGGGCAGTGCTGTCTAGACCAGGGAGAGTGGACGAATGAACAGGACAGACAGAGCAAGAAGCTGAACTCTATCAAAGTCCCAAAAAATGTCTCAGCTGATTCCTTGAGGAACCTCTGAAGTTGGCAAAGCCCCTCAAAGATGTCTGAATTGAGGCAATGGCCAGTCTCTGGATATCTGCTGCCCCACAAACAGGAATCTTGAATGAGATGACTTGTCTAGCCAGGGGCAGTTTCCAGAGAAGAACTCAGCAGAGAGCAGCCACCTAACAATAGTCCCGTAGCTGAGGGAAGGGACAACCCTCAAAAGGGTTGTGGGATCTGTGACTACAGGTGATCAAAAAGAACAATATGTATTTCATAATTTATAGCAAAGTTCTGCCTCAATCCCAGGTACAAGTAAACTTGAAATTATAAAAAGGTAAAATTCTAGCAAGAAAACAAAGAAACCACATGAAATGCCAGCTACTGGAATTATGAAAACTTGATGGTAAGAGAGAAAAAACAAACCCACAGCTTGCCAATCTGTTCCTGGGTTGGGGGGCATTTAGGCTGTTTCCACATTTTGGCGATTGTAAATTGAGCTGCAATAAACAGTCTAGTACAAGTGTCCTTATGATAAAAGGATTTTTTTTTTCCTTTTGGGTAGATGCCCAGTAATGGGATTGCAGGATCAAATGGGAGGTCTAGCTTGAGTGCTTTGAGGTTTCTCCATACTTCCTTCCAAAAAGGTTGTATTAGTTTGCAGTCCCACCAGCAGTGTGAAAGAGCTCCCTTCTCTCCACATCCACACCAGCATCTGCAGTTTTGAGATTTTGTGATGTGGGCCATTCTCACTGGGGTTAGATGGTATCCCAGGGTGGTTTTGATTTGCATTTCTGTAATAAATAAGGATGATGAACATTTTTTCATATGTTTGTTAGCCATTCGTCTGTCTTCTTTATAGAAGGTTCTGTTCATGTCTCTTGCCCATTGATATATGGGATTGTTGGCTTTTTTCAAGTGGATTAATTTGAGTTCTCTATAGATCCTAGTTATCAAGCTTTTGTCTGATTCAAAATATGCAAATGTCCTTTCCCATTGTGTAGGTTGTCTCTTTGCTTTGGTTGTTGTCTCCTTGGCTGTACAGAAGCTTTTCAGTTTAATGAAGTC
>CAUYPK010127115.1:0-30412 GCA_963574355.1 Loris lydekkerianus | reverse complement strand
CCCAACAAAGCACAACAAAACATCTAATAAAACAAAATAATATATATATAAAAAAATAAAAATATATATTTTTTTTTTTTTTTTTTTTTTTTTTTTTTTTTTGCAGTTTTTGGCCGGGGCTGGGTTTGAACCTACCACCTCCAGCATATGGGGCCTGCGCCCTAGCCCCTTGAGCCACAGGCACCACCCCATTTGACATATTTTCATCACACTGGTTAACATAGCCTTCCTGGCATTTTCTTAGTTATTGTGTTAAGACATTTATATTCTACATTTCCTAAGTTTCACATGTACCCTTGTAAGATGCACCGTGTTTCTAGCAATTTAGAAATGGCTATAATAGCTGACTATTTATTATATCTGTAGCAATACCTTGATGATAACACTGTGGAAGCAATGGCCTTTCGGAAGAGTGCAAAAGAATTATTACAACTAGCAGCCAAAACATTAAACAAATTGGGAGTCCCATTCTGGCTGAGCAGTGGAACTTGTCTAGGTAAAATTCTTATTATGTTCCTTTTGTCTTTTTGTCATTTCATCCTCTTTGATTTTCAAGATGACTGTTTGAGATGACAAAGCATCAGTTATATTTGAAATGTCATATTTATAGAAAAAAATAAATATATGTAAATGGAGCAGGGGTCTATTTTTTTTTAAAATTAATTTCAGAAATATACAGTAGAATGTTAGGAAGTCCATGTTTGCATTTACCTAAGATTCTAAGTAATGTTTAAAATTTGTATCAGAGTCTATATACTGTACAGTAGTGTCCCCTTTGTCTGTGGAGGATACATTCTAAGACCTCCAGTGGATGCCGGAAACCTCAGGTAGTACTGACCCTTATCTATACTATGTTTTCTCTTATGCGTGTTTGTTTATGATAAAGGTTTTATAAAATTTACAAATCAGGCGCAATAAGAGATTAATAACAGTAAGTAATGATGAAATAAGACAAGTATAACGGTATGCTATACCAGAAGTTGTGTGAGTGTGGTTTCTCTCTCAAAATATATTATACTATCCACTCTTGTTCTTGGTGACATGAATGATAAAATGCCTATGTGATGAGATAAAGTAAGATGAATAACATTAGCATTGCGACATAGTGTTAGGCTACTATTGAAACTATTTAAAACTTCTGAACTATGTATTTCTGGAATTTATGATGCAATATTTTTAGACTGTGGTTAAGCACAGGTAACTGAAATTATGGAAAGCAAATCTGTAGATGGGGGGCACTACTGTAATTGATTCAGGTAATCCATAAATTAGCATTTTATTATTTCTATCCCAAAGATTATTATTGCTTCTTTTAAAAACTCTATATATTTACTTATATATCATATAAAGGGCTTACATTCACCAAAAGTTTCTAATTAGAGGGAGATCGAAGGGAGTATCATAAAGTCTTCTACCACCCCTTTCTAGGTCATTGATAGTGTCACTGATTGGATACCACTGTTCATCTGAGATGGAAATATAGACTTTTCTACGGTTCTTAGGCAAGTTGCTATTAGAATTTGAGAAAGACTTATGTCTACTATCTATTAAGTAAAACTTCTTTAGAATGTAAAATTATTTAGAATCTTAAATTTTGCTTTATTTGTTTCTGCTTAATTATAGTTTATTAAATTTTATTATAACTGTATTTGTACAAAAGTTAACTCAGCTCCTGCTTTTATAGGTCTGGCATATAATTCATTGTCCAATTCAGGAGAATTTTAAGTGTGAACAGAAATGCCATTAATAACTGTGCTGGTACAATAGGTATAAACTGGGATATATGGTTAACCTATTAGTCTTTGAAGAAAATTCACATGGTTCTTCCTTTCAAAGATCCTACCAGGAGAATAAGCCCTCCCCCAAAAAGAGCGTATCTCATACATTTAAGGTTTAACTTCTTAGAAGGAAGGTTGTTTTATAATGGATCATTATATAACATAATATATTCATTTTTTAATGTATCATTAAAAATACTTCTTAAAAATTTGTCATGATTTGTTTTGAGTTTTTAGCTTCATAGTTTTCTTGTTAAGTACATTTATGAAATTAGGAAGTTGTATTAGGTGATATTTAAGGAGGCTTCTTTTTTTTTTTTTTGCAGTTTCTGGCTGGGGCTGGGTTTGAACCTGCCACCTCCAGCATATGGGGCCAGCACCCTACTCTTTTGAGCCACAGGTGCTGCCCAGGAGGCTTCTATTTTTAATAGTTTATAATTCTTTGATAGAATACTTTTAGAATTCTAAATAATATTGACCGATAGCAGTGCCTATAATGATAATTGTAGTTATTTATTTACTTTAAAAATAATTTGTATGGAATCAGTAAGGGATAATAGGAAAGACCTAGAAGTACTCAATAATATTAAGGTCTTAATTTTAGTTTTTTAGAACAATACTATAATACCTAATTGAGATGGAGATACATAGTAAATTCTTTAAAAATATCTTTTGTCAGTGTGTTGAAAATTAAAGCTGATACTGTTTTCTTTTTTATATGACCCATCAGGCACTGTTTCAGAGCTAAGTTCTACAAACTATTGCTCAGGAAAGGTATATTGGTTAAGCAAAATAATCTAATCTTTTTTTTTTTTGGAGACAGAGCCTCTAGCTGTCGCCCTGGGTAGAGTGCCATGGCATCACAGCTCAAAGCAACCTCCAACTCCTGTGCTCAAGCAATTCTCCTGCCTCCCCCTCCCAAGTAGCTGGGACTACAGGCGCCCACCGCAACACCTGGTTATTTTTTTGGTTGCAGCCGTCCATGTTGGATTCGAGCCCGCCAACTCAGGTGTATGTGGCTGGAGCCTTAGTGGCTTGAGCCACAGGCGCTGAGCCCAGTATTTTTTATCTTTTTTTTTTTTCTTTAATACTTTTATTTTTGTTTTGTTTTGTTTTTCTGCAGTTTCTGGCCAGGTCTGAGTTTGAATCCACCACCTCCAGCATATGGGGCCGGCATCCTACTCCTTTGAACCACATGTGCCACCCCAACAGTATTTTTTATCTTAAAGGCAACTTTCATCACTAGAGATTAATGATGAAATATTCTCAACAACTTAACTTTTTTTAAGGGATGGCCCAGTTAATAATATAAAGCTAATGGTTTATTGAGAAATTAAAAATATGTCATGAATGTTTCTAAGGAAGCTGAGAGTGCTCAGGCCAGTAAAAATATAGTAGAACCTCAGTAGTTGACCACCTTCCTAAATTAATCATGTCCTCAAGTTAACCTAATTTTCATGGACTGGACATGCACCACGTGTACATATAGGTACAATAGGCCTAGTTCTTTATGTTGATCCTCTGTATGTCAACCAGTTTGTTATAGTACCTTGTGTGGTCAACTTACAGAGGATAGGCAGATGGTTTAGTTGACTCCTATAACCAAGCATTTGTTTTAAAAGTAATTTTGGTAAAGCAAAATTATTAAGTCTAATCCTATGAAATAAAATTCATTATTATAATGATCATCCATTATAATGACTAATTTTTTCCAAACCTACATTTTTTAAAAAAATTATCTTTTTTTTTTTAAAGGATGGTATCGGCAATGCAACATTATTCCTTATAGCAAAGATGTCGACCTAGGAATTTTTATACAAGATTACAAACCTGATATTATTTTAGCATTTCAGGATGCAGGACTTCCACTCAAACATAAATTTGGGAAGGTTAGTAACAAAAATCAGCTTCATTTTGTAAGTGGCCTCTCAATGTAAAGTTTATATTAAGCAACTCAGACATGGTTAAGAACGCTACCTGCATCATATTATCAGTCAGTATTGACCAAGACAAATTCAGTACAAGCTTTATACCACTTGTAATTTTTGTACTATCTAGAAAAACCTAGAAAAATCTGCTTTTTATTGACAATGAGGGAAGAAGGATCTTATAGATGAATTTATTGCCATTATATTAGCCAACAGTATAAAATTAATATAATATATAAGGTATAATTAATATAATAATTAAGAATCCCACCCACCCTAACTGAAGTTATATCATTTCTCGAGTCATTTAATTTTATGTTCACTCAAGTATGAATATCATTATCAACACAAAATATCCCATATATTGCTAACGGGTAGAAATACAGAATAATTTCAAACAAATACTTTAATTTCTTATCTCATGTATACTGAGTTATTGCAAATTTCTCAGAGGTCAACCAAGAATAAATCATGGGCTGGATGAAATCTCCTTCTAAACTATTTCATTTCTATGTACTGAGCCCATGATTTCTTACAATCATCCTGTACTTAATTTGTTTGTTCCTAGAGAGGTGTCCCACAAACCAAATAGAAATGTGTTTAATCATTGGAAAAATATTTTTCCTATTATAAATAATCATTATATTTTATTTAAAATATTTAATAAACGCTTTCCTAAGGTCAAAGTCAAAGTAATAAAGCTCTAGTCATTTAGCAAACAGTTACTGACCCTTCACTGTGTGTCTTGCACTATCCTCTTTACCTGGAACACAAAGATGAATAAATTACAGTTCTTACCCTTGAGAAGCTATGTAATTGGGAGGGAAAAAAATGTCATAAATAATTCTTTTGTGTAGTGCTGTAACAGACAGATGTATCAAGTCCAATAGGAACATAATTATTTGTAGAATAAATTTCTTTAGGGAAGTGCTCTCAGAATTCTTCTTTTCTTTACCTTAATATTTCATTTCTTCCTTTTTAATGCACATAATATAATGATCTATATTATCTAAGTGATTATGATATCACTTTACTTAAATATTTATCTATTGATCATTATGAGAGACTTATTTCCTGATTATTTTACTTGGTTATTAAAGGGGATAACTTTTCTTTTTCTTTCTTTCTTTCTTCTTTCTTTTTTTTTTTTTTTTTTTTTAGACATAGTCTCACTATGTCACCCCTGGTAGAGTACCATGGTATCACAGCTTACAGCAACCTCAAACTCTTGGGCTTAAGTGATTCTCTTGCTTCAGCCTCCCAAGTAGCTGGGACTACAAGCGTCTACCACAATGCCTGGCTATTTTGGTTGTAGTTGTCATTGTTGTTCTGCAGGCCCGGGCTAGATTTGAACCCGCCCGCTCCGGCGTATGTGGCTGGCGCCCTGGTGACTGAGCTATAGGCGCTGAGCCTAAAGAGGGTAACTTTTCTTTGGCTCCTTTCCTTCTTTAACCAGAAAGTTGATCTGGAATAGGGTGTTTTTATTCTCTGCACTGATAACTTACCACCATAAGTGATTTACTTTGAGTTGCTTTGAGTTGCTGTCAGTTGTTAGAAGCATCCCATTTTCAGAGGTGTTTAACTTGAAAAAAACATACATCTTAGAATTAATACTCTATATGTGTAAAACATACGAATCTTTTCTTTAAATAAATTTTTTTTAAATGTGTATCCTTTATTTCAATCTGTAAAGGTTTTCATCTTTCCCCCTAGGTAGAAGACAGCTTGGAACTATCCTTCCAGGGAAAAGATGATGTAAAACTTGATATTTTTTTCTTCTATGAAGACACTGACCATATGTGGAATGGAGGCACTCAGGCCAAAACAGGAAAAAAATTTAAGTATGAATCAAATAAGTACTTATAAAAGGGTCTGTAGAAATAATTTCAGAATGTAAAAATAAGGAAGTAACTGAAAATGGGGAAAAAGAAATATCTGTTGAAGCTCTACCAACCCAAATAAATATCTGAGGCTTAATAGTTACCATATTTTGTCAAATGTAAGATAACATTGATCATAAGATGCACAATTATTTTATGTTACCAAGAAAGGAAAAACACTGCTAATTAAAATTGTAAAACACATGATTTACAGAAGGAAAAATTTTCAGGAACGGTGTCTCAAGACTGATAACATATAATATGTTAGATTGGCATTGTTAACATCTAGTTGGTTTTTTAAACTTCACATTATTATGGGGGTACATATAGTTTGGTTTTGTAAGATTAAAGTCTGAGTTAGTTGTGTTTTTCACCCAGGAATTGTGCAATAATTTTTTTTTAATGCTGCCATAGTCAAACTCTGATGGGAAAAGATGGAAATGACTTTAGAGTAGCTATGTTTATGACACAGTTGGCCTGTCCTCATTTCCAAGGGAGAATGAGAACTTGAAGAGCATGGGGTTTGGAGTCACGCAGACGTGGGTAAACCTCAGCTCTGCCCTGACTAATTTGTGGCCTTCAGCTTTTCTAAACATTAATCATTTTATATATTACATTTGCATGATATTACTGTTTGTCAGGCACTGTTCTGAACATTTTTACCTGGATTAAATCTAATCCCCACAACAACCTTAGGAGGTAGACAGTCTATGAGGCACTGGGAACTTATGTATTATTTGTTCAAGCCCACACAGCAGGTAAGGGGAGGAGTCAGACAGATACCAGTCTGTGTCCAGAGTTTATACTTCTAGTCACTATTCCACATGTCCTCCCTAGTATACCTGACAGTGTGAAGCACTTAGCATATGCTTAGCACTTAGTAAGTTATCAGTAATGGGAGTTATCATTGTTATTATTTAATATTTTCAATATCACTATTACTAAGGCGATTACTATCTTTAGTAATTACGGTAGCCATGTGGCCAGTGGCATAAATTTACCTCTCCAAATAGCTGAGATTGGTACTTCTATCTGTGGATAAATTTGAGCCATTGGGCACAAAGGAGAGTATTCTGTAAACACACAGGAGGAATTCTCAGATTTTTTTCTTTTGTGTACATTGACACACCCTACTAGGATGCAAACTTGGAGGTTTGAGAGTCATCCAAACCTTTTTCTTAAAGTCATGAGGTATTCCCAAATTAAGACTGATCTCAGACCATATTCTTGAAACTTGTATTATAAAGAAACTCTTTTGCTTTATGACAACACTCTCGGGGTAAGCCCTGATTATAAGACACTTAGAAATTAGCAAGATAATGAATATATATTTGACCCTGTCACTGTGGCTAGGTGAATGGGAACATGTGTTTTTAACACTCCTTTATAGTATGTTTATTCAAAATATAGATACCATATTTAATGTATAATTTAGAGGCCTAAAAAATGATAAGATAGTGGGTGGCACCTGTGGCTCAAAGGAGTAGACCGCCGGCCCCATATACTGGAGGTGGCGGGTTCAAACCCAGCCCTGGCCAAAAACTGCAAAAGGAAAAAAAATGATAATATAGTATAACATAAAAATTAAGAGCATGGAGCCAGTGGGGCTTGCTTTTGAATCTCAGCTCCACATTTTTTTACTAACTATATTACCAAGTTATTTAACTTCTCTGTGCCTAAGTTCCGTCAGCTATAAAATGAAAATAATAGTAGAAATTGCCGCATAGAGTATTTTGTGTTTTTTTTTTTTTTAGAGACAGAGTCTCACTTTGTCTCCCTTTGGTAGAGTGCTGTGGCATCACAGCTCAGAGCAACCTACAGCTCTTGGGCTTAGGCGATTCTCTTGCCTCAGCCTCTGGAGTAGCTGGGATTACAGGCACTTGCCATAATGCCCGGCAATTTTTTTGTTGCAATTTGGCTGGGGCTGGGTTCAAACCTGCCACCCTCGGTATATGGGGCTGGCACCCTACTCACTGAGCCACAGGCGCCACCCCACACATAGAGTGTTTTAAGAATTAAAAGATTGAACACAAAAGTAAGGCTTTGAGTACCATCAAGATGTCCTAAGTAATTATTAGCTGTTTTTATTAATATACTACTGTAGTAGTAGCAGCAGCTGCAGCAGTAGTAGTAAAGGAAACTGTATCTCTCTTTATGATGAATTTACAAATTAGAGACCTGAATAATTTTCTCAATATTGAACTGTTATATCTATTTTTAGAGAACTCATGTGAGACTGCCCCTTTTTTTGTAAGGAAGATAATTTCTATAGCTAGGATTAAAATCTTAAATTTCCTTCTAAGGCTTGAATTTTTCCCCTTACTGACATAATCTGAAACCCTCAAACCTGAAAAGCACTGTTCATTTCCAACTACTATGTTTCTGGATAGAAAAAGCTTCTTTCATTCTGCTTTAACTGCTCTTTATAGTAGCAGTGTTTGGGAAGTGTGAAGTGTTCTGATTATTTAACAAGAGAAATGAGCAGTGATAGAACTGTGTGGACAGATGGTGTGAGTCCCAGATTTTCTATCATGTTACTGTGACCTTAAAAAGGCAGAGAAAAGAACAGGAGATGGCTGCATAGTTTTGTTGGAAGATTCCCTCTGCCATATGCCATTTTTATTCTTTTCAGCACTATTTACTTAAGGGAAATGTGGTATTTTTAACACTACTATTCCTTGGGGGGAAAAAAAACAAAACTTTTAAAGCTAGTCTAAGGGTCTTTTTAATGGATTTTTAGTTTTTAATTTTAGAGCAGGTTGTATATTACATAATAAAATAATCAAAGGACATAAATGTTATATATGAAAACTAAACCTTTCCTATCCTCCGCTTTTCATTTTTCCATCTAGTTCCCCTTTCCAGAGACAACCACATTTTCTCATTTCTGCTGTATACAGATAGTGTTAATACTCATCTTCCTCCCTTCTCGCAAATTACAGTATATTGTACACTGTTCTTCATTTTGTTTATTTATTTATTTTTTATTTTTTTAAAGTTTTCTTTCTTTCTTTCTTTATTTATTTGTGGGTTTTGGCTGGGGCTGGGTTTGAACCCACCACCTCCGGCATATGGGATCGGCGCCCTACCCCTTTGAGCCACAGGCACCGCCCTGTTCTTCATTTTGTTTTCCCCACATATCTACATATCTCAGAAAATGTTCAAAGCCAGTATATATAGAAGGATATTTTTATAGCTGTACTTTATTCCACAATTTATTCAACCAATTCTCTGTTGATAAATATTTAAGCTATTTGCAACATTTTATTTACTCTGACCCTCGTTTCTGCCTTGACTATCTCTGCCCAGATATCTTTGTGCCCACATGTGAAACTATCTGTAGGGTAAAGTACTAGACTCAAATTTCTGGGTCAAAGAGAACATAGGTATGCTTCAATTTTGACAGATATTGCCAAATTGCCCTCCAAAGATAGTTCCTCAATTTATACTCTTAAGAACATGGTTTGAGAACATGGATTTATTTTTAAGATGTGCCCTATCTATAAGATTTGCCAGTGTGCCTTGCAATTAGTAATGAAATGAATATACTAGACGCCAAATACAATTAAGAGAAAATTTAAGTTGCTATTGAAGTTAGCGTAATGCACCTTCTTACTTCCTCTAAGGCTATTTTTTAGTTTGGGCATAATTGATTCTCAGAAAAGCTTAATAATATAGAATGCTTACCACTTTTTAAAAGGCTGCTAAGAAACTCAGGAAGAACAAAAGATTTTCCTCTTTCTAAACTACTCTTCATGCCCACAAAATGATGTCTTTGGTCCTAAGATTTAATAGTAAGACTATTAACAGCAATAATAAAGATATAGCTACCATGGTATGTGCTAGATATCAAGCACTGTGATAGATAGTTTATGCATATAAACATAGGGTAATATTCATGTTATGCCTGTGGATTAGGTATTCTTATTCTCAGGTTAATACGAAGAAACTAAAGCTCAGAGAAGTGACATAACTATGCCAAGCTTTTATATGTAACATCTCATTTAACCATCACAACAAGCTTAAAAGGAAGATTTTATTATCTTTACCTTCATTTTATAGATGAGGAAATTGAAGCAGAACTAAGTCTGATCTAGGTTCATATCATTTCAGAGCCCATATTCTTATCTGTACACTGTGTTGTCATCATGATCTCTATCACCGTTAATGCTCCCTCCATGAAAACGTTGTCAGGGTAATACAGCTACTGCTATTTCCTCTAAAAGGAAACCTTCCACTCCTTGGGATAGTAGTGGGTTTCTTATGCCTTCTGATATTTGCAGTTTCCACTTACTGGATAGATCTTCAGAAAATCTGGGTTCATTCTCTGGACTACAATCTTGTCCAAGTGTGGCTCCTATGTAATTTATCACTCCTTTTCTATAAAATTCATTTACTAACTGCTGTGTACTGAGGATACTGATATGAATATAACTTAGTTTAGTCTAGACCATAAAACAAATATCAAAGTACTCTGTCAGCAGTACAATAATTGAAGTATGTATAATCTATAGGTGAGGTACCAAATCAACCATCACTAGAAACAATGGCAAGGAAGTATGGCTTAAAAATAGAAAGGTTTGTTAGGCAGACTTAGGAGAAATATGGAGAACATCCTAATAATAGATTTACTTAACTGTTTTTCTAGCTTATTTCCATTTTTAAATTAAAATTCTGTGAGTATCTGTGAACATAAAGTAAAAACTTTATTAAAGGATCATTTCCTTGAATAGATATACAGAGGTGGTGGAATTTTTTTTTTTAATTAAATCATAGCTGGTACATTAATGCAATCATGGGACACCATACACTGGTTTTATAGACCGTTTGACACATTTTTATCACACTCGTTAACATAGCCTTCCTGGCATTTTCTTAGTTACTGTGTTAAGATATTTACATTCTACATTTACTAAGTTTCACATATACCCTTGTAAGATGCATCACAGGTGTAATCCCACCAATCAAGAGGTGGTGGAATTCATCAAGTCAAAGGATGTGAGCCTTTGAAAGAATTTTGATATATATTGTTGTATTATCTTCCAAAAAAATTGAACAAAATTTTATACAATCACAAATCGTGAATGAGAGTGCTTACTTAGCTATGTAATATTGAGTTTTGCATTATAATTATGGTCATTCATGACTTTCCTGATAGTTTCTTTGAGTAACTTTTTAACTTTCTTTTCAATATCCCAAGACATCTTCTATCATAAACCCAGTCATTGATGACAAGTTTTCAACAATTATCATCTTTCTGTTAGCATCCATTGGTTTTTAGTATTACCAAACATATATCTTCCCCCTCCCTGCCAGTTTCCCTTTCAAAATCCAACTTTAAAAATATTGCAGTGCATTTCGAATACCTTGTTATAACTATCTGTTAGACATTTATTTTGTAGAGGCTTCTATATCTAAGCTTTATAAATTTTAGGTGAGTGAGCCCAGGAATTAAAAAACCTGGATTCAAATAAGTTCTCTTTGTCATATAATCTTCTGAACTTCAGATTTCTCTTCCATAAAATGAGAATGTGTTTTAACTGATTCAGTGCTTGGCCACATAATAGATTCGTAACTGGTTGCTGACTCTGGATCAGGCAGGCAGAACCTGGAAGTCTTTTAAGATTTGTTGCCAGGTAACAATTAGAAAAAAAATCACGGCTCAGCGCCTGTGGCTCAAGCTGCTAAGGTGCCAGCCACATACACCTGAGCTGGCTGGTTCGAATCCAGCCCAGGCCACCAAACAACAATGACAGCTGCAACCAAAAAATAGCGGAGCGTTGTGGCAGGTGCCTGTAGTCCCAACTACTTGGGAGGCTGAGGAAAGAGAGTTGCTTGAGCCCAGGAGTTGGAAGTTGCTGTGAGCTGTGATGCCACTGCACTCTACCCAGGGCAACAGCTTGAGGCTCTGTCTCAAAAAAAAAAAAAAGAAAGAAAGAAAAAAAAAATCACATAGTAGTGAATTGAATTAAAGCCTACAAATGTTACAAAGATGAATACATATATATACAGAGAGCTATAGTTACCCTACATATAACTTCAGAGAGATGTAGTTTATAGGAATAAAACAATGATCAGAGAGTGAGGGTGAGGATTGATTCAACACAATTGGATTATTCTTAAATGGGGGATTGTTACTAAATTAGATTTGGTTGGCTGTAGGAAAGGGACTTAGTGTGCGAATAGAGAAGATGATATCAGGCAATGTTGATAAACTGGTTAATTGACAGAAAGTGTTGATTTGATGTACTAAATAAGAGTCTCACTCTTAAGGCTTTAGGTGGGAAATGTAAGACAGGAGTCCTGTTGACTATTGTTCTAGTTAGTGTGTGTAGCAGGCAAGTAAAGCCGGTATAGTGAGCAAGATTTATTTGGGTAGATGAAGACCTGTACTAATAGGAGGTGATTGAAAGAAGTAGTAAAATAATTTGTGAGGGGTGAGGGGGCAGAGTCTCACTCTGTTACCCAGGCTAGAGTGTTGTGGCTCTAGCTCACAGCAACTTCAAACTCCCTGAGTTCAAGTTATTCTCTGCTTCAGTGCCCATCATAATGCCCAGCACATTTTTCTGGTTTTTTTTTTTTTTTTTTTTTTAGACAGCCTCAAGCTGTCACCCTGGGTAGAGTGCTGTGGCATCACAGCTCACAGCAACCTCCAACTCCTGCCTCTGCCTCCCAAGTAGCTGGGACTACAGGTACCTGCCACAATGCCCAGCTATTTTTTGGTTGCAGCTGTCATTGTTGTTTTGGCGAGCCCAGGCTGGATTCGAACCCACCAGCTCAGGTGTATGTGGCTGGCACCTTAGCGGCTTGAGCCAAGCCAAATTTTTTTATTTTTAATAGAGACAGGGTCTCTTTCTTGTTCAGGCTTGTCTTAAACTCCTGATGTCAAGGGATCCTCCTGCCTTGGCCTCCCTGAGTGCTAGGATAATAGGTGTGAGCCACCATGCCCAGTAGTAGAAGGACTTACCTTATTTGGCTATGAACAAAGGAACTCTGAGTCTAAAGGAGAATCTAAGAAAACTCTCCAAAATAACATGTAAATTTATAATCTTAGCTGGAAAAATTTAGGAAATAGGGTTATTATGTTTTTAAAATTGAAGTGTAACATAGAAAAATACACAAAACAAATGTGTATAGCTTCTAAAATTATCAAATTAAACATGTGACCAGCACCCCAGTAAAAAATAGGTATTTGCCAACACCACAGAAGCCTACATAATTTGCCCTCAGAATTACAGTTTCTCTCTCCCGTAAGGTAACCATTATCCTAACTTCTAATATTAAAGTTTAGTTTTACATGGTCTTTCATTTTATGTAAATGGAATTATGTTGCTGGCTTATTTTCTCTCAACATGATATCTATGAGAATCATCCATGTTATTGCCTGTTTTAGCTATTGTTCAATCATTTTCTTTGTTGTATAGTAGTTAATTGTATGAATAAAACACAAGTATTTCTCCTGTGCCCTAGCTTTGGATGTTTGAGTTGTTTTCAGTTTGAGACTATTATAAATAATGCTGTGGTAAACATTCCTCTATGTGTCTTTTATTTCCCTAGTCATGCTTTTCTGAGTTTGTTCAGATTGCTATTTAAAAAATACCAGAATAGTGTGGCTTATAAACAATAGAAATGTCTTTTCACAGTTCTGGAGTCTGGGAAATCCAAAATCAAGGTGTCACCACAGCTGGATTCTGGGTAGGGCCCTCTTCCCAGCTGCAGACTGCTGACTTTTCCCTGTATTCCTGTAACCTTGCTTGGTGAACAGAGTAGGCAAACTCCTTAGGGCTTCTTTTGGAAGGGCACTAATCCCATTAGTGGAACCCTTATGACCTAATCACTTCCTGAAGGTCTCACCTCCTAATACAATCACCCTGGGAGTTAGGATTTCGACGTATGAATTTTGAGGGGACACAAACATTCAAACCATAGCAAGCTTTTCTGTTGGATATATACATAAAGTGTGGGATTGGTCATATATATATATTTGACTTCAGTATATTGCTTACAAATAGTTTCCCAAAGTTGATCGTATCAATTTTCATTCCCACCGGTATGGTACAGTAGTGCTTTCCTTTGCTCCTCATTCTTGCTAACGTTTGGAATTGTCAGCTGTCTTAGCTTTAGCCATTTTGGAGACAGTGCAGTGGTACCATATCACTTAATTTCCATTTCCCCAACTTCATGAAGTTGAGTACTTTTTCATTTTTATTGATCATATGATATTGATCATATCTTCTTTTGTGAGGTATTGTTGAGTGTCTTATCAATTTCTTCTTTAAGATATTATTCTTTTTTGTATGAAACGTTATATATATTGAAAATATCTTTTCCCAACTTGTGCAGTTTTTTTTTACTCTCTTAGTGGTGACTTTTGTTAAATAAAAAATAGTTAATTTTAATTTAATTTCATTTTAATGTACTTTAATGTATCATAAATATGTAAATATATCCATAAATATATGGTTAGTACGTTTTATGTCTTAAGAAATCTTTCCCTATCTCAAAATAATGAAGATATTCCTCTTGTATTATGTTCTAGAAACTTTATTATTTTATAAATAATATGAAGTAAAAATTAAGTTTAAACTCCAGACTATGTTTGGAATCACTAGTTTTTCTGCTAATGGTCTTTTTTCTGTTCTGAGATCCGATCCAGAATACCACATTGCATTTAGACACCTTGGCTTTTGAAATTTGATTTTAGTTCTAGATTTTAAGTGTGCCCCCAGGGATACTAGATTATTATACATAATCACTTGTTCCAGTTCTGCCCATTCAAGGACATTGGGTTTCCTTCTCTTTGAAGTTACTCCTTAGTACTCTGGAAATAATCTCCTTGCTCTGAATTTCTGTAGATTTTTTTTTCCTTTACCTCTCTTGTACTTTATTGGAGTACTTTTGCTAATCTATCTGTCCTTTTAAGCTATAGATAAAATCAGGCTTGGTGCATCTTATGGGCTGTGACCTGAGGTCCTTTAAAGGTCCTTTTTTCTTCTTTAATTTCAAATATTAAAGAGTGCAAAAGTTTTTGTTGTGTGGATACACTGTCTAATGCTGAAGTCAGGGCTGTTTTCAGGACAGTGTTCACTGGACCCAATAACTCAGTTTTTATCCTTCACTTACCCCCTCCTTAGTTTCCAGTATCCTTTATGTCTTGTTGTGCCCACGTGCACCCATCATTTAGGTGCCACTTACTAATGAGGGTATGTCATGTTTGTTTTTCCATTCCTGAAATACTTCTCTTAGGATAATGGTCTCTATTTCCATCCATGTTGCTGTGAATGACATTATTTTATTACTTTTGATGGCCAAGAAGTGCTCCATGGTGGTGTGTGACACCACACACACACTACATTTTCTTTATCCACTTGTGAATTGATGGGCACTTAGCTTGATTCCACATTTTTGCAATGGTGAGCTATGGTAAGCATTTGAGTGGAGGTGTCTTTTAAATAGATATCTTTTCCTTTTGGTAGGTACCCAGTGGGATTTCTAGATTGAATGGTAGGTCTATTGTTAGCTCTTTGAGGAGTGTTCATACTGTTTTCCATAGAGAAATTGTACTAATTTGCAGTCCCACAAACAGTGTGTAAGTGTGCCTTTTTCTCCGAATCCTCGCCAGCATTTGTTGTTTTTTGACTTCATAATAATGTCCATACTGACAGGGGTAAGGTGAATATCTCTCATTGGATCACCTGATGATGATGATCATTGTAAATCTTGTCTTCTTAAGTGCAATCTACGCTGTTTAATTATGATAATAGAGTAACACCCAGTTGATGGCTAGATTCCGGTAGCACCTCTGGAGAATTAAATCCACAAAGTTAAGTTAGCTTAGTTGTTTTTAATCACTCTGCTCACAAGAAAGTTAGCTAGAGGTAGTTGTTGAATCTTCACACAACCTCATACCTTCATACATTGATACTATGCTCCCATAGTTATATCTCTTAAGAAACATTTGTCTCTTTAGTACTTACAAGCTGTGAAGCCAAAAGGCAAATTTGAATAATTTCTTTAAATGAGTATATTTAAAACATGGACTTTTCCAAAAACTATCTCATTTTCCTGCTCTGTTTATACCTTTATATTTTATAGCATGTAGAATGTGTCTGGAATCTCAATTATACCTCTAGACCTCTAGCGAGTAGTATGTGCAAAATTGAAGAACTGAGGGAAGAACTTTGTATGTTACATGGTAATTGTATTCTTATACAATATATAGTAGTGGCAATTATTTATATAACAAGGTTTTTTTAAAAAAAAGAAAAGATTGTCTCAGAATGAATAAACAAAATCTTTTATTTTTGTGAAGTATATTATTTTTTTAAGCTTCCTTTTTTTTTTTTTTTTGTTTGAACATAATTCTGTAACGTATTATAGAAGGTAATATTCCAAGAGAAATTAAAAAATTTCCACTAAGGGACTTGTACACAAATGTTCATTAGAGTCTTCTTTATACTAACTGAAAAATTGAAAACAACCAAAATCCCTGTTTTTTTTGGCGACTAGATATACAAATTCTGATATAGTCAAACAATGGAACACTCTTGAACAAAGAGGGAGGAAGTACTGATAGATGCAATATCACGGATGAACTCCAATACTTGTGCTAAGTGAAAAACGTTATATAGGGAGAGTACATACTATGTATTTGCATGTATTTGAAATCGTAGCACAGGTAAACCAAAAGTGCAGTAAGATCAGTGGTTGCCTGGGGCCAAGGTGAGTTCACTACATCACTGCCAAAAAGCACAGGGAACTTTGGGTGTACATCTTGTTTATCGTGGTGGTTACACAGGTATGTATGTATGTTTGTCACTATGCATATATTGTCTCTTTCTCCTGCCTTCTTCATATATAACTTTAAGACGAGTGAAGAATGGGATTAGTAAAGATCTGAGAGAAAGCCAGGCACAGTGGCTCACACCTATAATCTTAGCACTCTAGGAGGCTGAGGTGGGTAGATTGCTTGAGCTCAGGAGTTCAAGACCAACCTGAGCGAGAGTGAGACCTACTATTGAGTCTCTACTAAAAGTAGAAAAACTAGCTGGTTGTTGTGGCAGACACCTGTAGTCCCAGCTACTCGGGAGACTGAGGCAGGAAGATCACTTGAACCTAAGAGTTTGAGATTGCTGTGAGCTATGACGCTCAACTCAGGGTGACAGAGTAAGATTCTGTCTCAAAAAAAAAAAAAAAAGGATCTGAGAGAGACTATAATATAGGCTCCAAAAACTATGTTAGTAATTCCTCTATTACTCCTTTTGCTTCTGTGTTATCTGTGCTGGGATTGTGAGAGGTTAGTAGAAGAGATGGTTAAAAAATACTAGGTGGCATGCTGTATGTTTGGTTTTCGAGAGTTAAGTCTAATTCTTAAATGACTGTTCAAGGGCAAGATTGGTGGTGATGACTTATATTAATAATAACATGACACAAAAATTTTTTCTTTTTGTCATACTTTTTTGCTCCAAACACAAAATAATGATGAATATGTCTAAAAGACATAGCTGAGGTAAAAGGGAATAAATGATAAAGAAGCAGTATTTGAAGATAATTTCCAAATTTAAGACAGGCAACCAGGATAAATAATAAATCCAAGCTACTTCTAACAAAACCAATGTCAAAAATGAAAAATTTTATAGGCTACCAGAGAAAATAAAATTATATTTCAAAATAAACAGTAACTGGCATAGAAATATTATCTAAAGTTTCCAAACAAACAGAAAGAACAAAAGGAATATATAAACCTTTATCCAAATGAAAGTAGGAAAAGTGGAGGAGGGGGAACAAAAAAAAAGTACAGTAAACTGAAAACATATAAATACAATCATATTATATACAAAAGTCAATACTGTCATACCACTTTCTTCTGAGCACTTTACATTTATTTATTCATTCTGTGTTAACTTCCCTCTGAGAGATGTAGGTAAGTACTATCATTATTCTCATTTTAGAAATAAGGAAATTAAGGCCCAAACCTATTATCCAAGGTCATACAATAGTTGATGAAGCCAGGATTTAAGCCTAGACTATTTGGTTTTAGAGTTCAAAATAAGTTCAATATATGATTTAGCACAATAAAGGTAAATAGATTAAGCTAACCTATAAAAAGATTTTTTTATAAAATGGTTAAAGAAAACTTAGGTATATAATACTTAAAGAGGCACACACAATGCAAAATCACACAGAAAGGTTAAAAATTATAGGGATAGAAAAAGATATGTATGACTTAGTATAATTTACCAACAAAAACTGGTAACATAATAATAGTATCAGAATAGAATTTTAGAAACTAAATTTAGGAACTAAAAAAGCCCACTGCTTAATCTTTCAAAGAAATAGTTTACCAAGAAAAAATACTTAGAATCTTAAGTGTCTAACAATATGGTCTTAAAAAACATACATTGAAAACTCATGAAATTCTAATGAATATGTGATATGTCCACAGTTGTGGTGGGAAATTTTGATATAGTGGTACGTTTTATTTTTAAAACCGTTGGTTTAGCAGAGAGTAGTGGCACATGCCTATAAGCTTAGCAGTTTGGGGGGCCAGGAGTTTGAGAGAAGCCTAGGCAACATAGTGAGACCCTATCTGTACAAAAAATAAATTTAAAAAAAATTTAGCTGGGCATGGGGATATGTGCCTGTAGTCAAAGCCACTTAGGAGGCTCAGGCAGGAGGATCACTTGAGCCCAGGAGTTCAAGGTTACAGTGAGTTGTGATTTTGCCACTACACTTTGTCCTGGGTGACAGTAAGACCTTTTCTCAGACAAAAAATCAGAAAACACAAAAACACCTGCTGGTTCAAGCAAAGAAGAAATGAGTAAAAATAATGAACAATATTAACAGGGGTGAATATGTTTTCGTAATCAGTTGTAAACAGGACATTTACTAAAGTTGATTATGTACCACAACATAAAGGTGATGTTAATAACTTTGCTTAAGGATTGAGTCTTTGTGTGTGTGTGCATATATATAACTCTCCACATTAACAGATTAAAAGGGGGAAAAACTACATTATTATTTCGATATGTAGTGTTCTATGACCACGGTGGAATTAAATTGGAAACTGACAATTAAAAGACATCTTTCAGATGTGTGCAAACTTTAAAACACTCTCTTTAATAAGTTATGGTAAAAAAGAAATCAGAGTAGAAATTACAAAATTTTGTGATTGGTGTAATTCTTTATGTTGAAAGATTAAAATAGTACAAAGGAAAAAAACACATAATTCTGTCAATGGGCGACATTAAAAACTTTTAATAAATTTTATAACTAACAAAATTTAAAAAGACCTTTTAGCAAACTTGAATTAAAAATGATCTGGAATTTCATTAACCTGAAAAGGGGAATATATTTAATAACAAAAACATAGAATGAGAAATTATATTTAATAATAAAACTTTAGAAGCCTTTCTATTAAAATCAGAAAAAGGGTAGTGCCTGTGGCTTGTCAGTAGGGCACCGGCCCCAGGCAAACTGCAACAAAAAAATAGCCAGGTGTTATGGCAACCGCCTGTAGTCCCAGCTACTTGGGAGGCTGAGGCAAGAGAATTGCCTAAGCCCAAGAGCTGGAGGTTGCTGTGGGTTGTGACACCATGGCATTCTACCGAGGATGACAAAGTGAGACTCTGTCTCTAAAAAAAAAAATAATAATAATAATAAATAAATAAAATAAAATCAGAAAAAAACAGACTGCATGCTAGCCTTGCTTCTGTTAAACAGTATGCTAGAGGGCTTAGGCACTGGGATAACATGAGAAAAAGAAATGAAGAGGAAAAAGAAGAGACAAAATTGGTGATGAGAATATACCATTTGTGGTATTTTGCAGAAAGTTCTTGTGAAAAAGTGATTCTGTTGCTCCACTCTAGAGTTTAACAGCAAAACTTATGTTTTAAAAGGTCAGGTTCAGTTGTAGTTGATATCATCTCTATCTCACTGAGCTGAGCTAACTGGTTAATAATAAAAATAGTGTTCTTCTGGGATGGTGGAAGAACTTCCTTTCAACTTAGCAATTGCATTCATAGATTATACTTAAACTGATTGTAATTAAACTGATGAAATTACTTTTATCCAACCACTAATAGGTAGTTTAATAGATTTTAAGGGTATCTGTGAGGGAAAAAATTGTCTTACTCCAACTAATTCTTAATTCTACTGCTTTGTGTAAAAATAAAATGAAGGGAAAGAGGTATGAAATAGTGACAGTAAGACCCTTTCTCAGACAAAAAATCTAGGTGAAAGGATTTTTTATGATAATAGCATTCCTTAAATTTGTCTTACTCCAACTTTAAATCTCTTCACATTTTGGATCCCATCCCAGGGCCTTAAAGTACAAACTGCTTAGTTGAACTTAATCTCAGCTTTAAAAGCCAAGGTAACATTGCAGACCCCTGGGGTATTTGTCTTAGTCATTATTTACTGGTAGCCTGGACAGGGCCTGGCATGTGCTGTTCTATCCCTCGCCCTCCACCCCACACACACCCTTCTTCTCTATGATCTTGTTTTACAATCAGTTTTCACACTTTATGGTTTGTTTATCTTTCCTTTTCTCCTAGGAAGCTGAGATTTTCTTTTTGCTGAACAGATTAAAAAATAATTGAGGAAAAGAAAACCACAAAGAGTTTAGGTTTGGAAACATTGAGGTGTTTCTATTTAGGTACAAAAAATTAACATTGAGTTAAATTCTCTTTGAGTTGTTTTCACATTGTTTATTTTAAATGTTTTGATTTTGTTCATAAATCCTTCATTGTTCAAAACATTGCTTTCATAAAAATTTGTTGTATTCTCCAATACCCTGTCTATCTTAGATCTATTATTTTTCTCTCTTTTAGCTCTTTGTTGAGACTGTAGAGGTTTACATTTAAGAGAGAGATTTCCTGGCCTGTTACTAAATCGTGTTTTCTGCCTCAATTCAACTTTAGTGTGTCAACTTGATAGGATGAGACAGGTGGACATTCTGTTGACCAGCATCTGATTAGGGAGGGTGGAGGCTGGTGATAGATGGGTATGTCTGATGACAAAATAAGCAATTCCATGCATCTGAGTGTGCGCTGTAAAATTGGGAACAGCAGATGGTGGGGCTATATTGTATCTTATTTCTTTCTCAGCTATGAGATTTGCTGTGGCCTCCTTTTCACAAAAGCCAGCTGGGATTGTCCATTAACTGGGTTTGGATGGAAAGAACTTGTTGCTTTCTTCAGAATTTGTTCAGCCTACCCTTTTCATTTGGTGGTAAAACATGATGTTCAAAAGCAGAATATATGAGAACTGACCTTTCCTTGGAGAACATGCCCGTTAAATCCCTTTTCTACAATATGATTACACTTTGAAATCTAGCTTTTCCCTGTTCTTTCTTTAATTCTCTGATATTTTAATGTCCTGTGATCTCTGCTGTTGCCACTTTAAATCTCATTACTGAAAGTTCTTCCCATGTTCTGAAGAGAAGAAGAAACATTTCATAGAAAAAAAAAGTGCGGGTTATAGGGCTATAATATAAACTTAAATCAAACAGACCTGCCACTTTTAGCTTTCCTTTGTAATATATAGGATCTAATTTACTTGATACAATGTGTCTTTAAGAAACATGTTTTGGTTTCATTTCTGAAACTTAACTACTAGTTTGACATCCTGCGTTAGACATAGTTAAGTTCATTATAACTAATATCCCTTGGAATGGTTTAAAGTTATTCTAGGATTTGAGATGAAAGAAAGGCAGAAACTATAGATAGGATCGTGTAAGGTATAGAGCCAGGGGAGAAGTGTGGGAATGCAACTTGGGAGTCATGCTAACTCTATATCCTTAGGAAATCCAGATTGTAAAAGAAATATGATCATTTTCCTTCATCTTTTGGCAACCTTTTGCTTTGACATCTCTTCTTCTAGTAGTTCCAATAGAAATCCCAAGGTTGACTTTCATTTGCCTAACTTGGGTATGTTTTCAGTCCTAAACCAACCACTATAACTTACTAGCCAGGCCTAGGTCTTTTTTTACCTATCTCTGGAACTTCAAGTTGGGTTCAGCCTAACCTCAACCCTATGGACTTGGAAGCAGAAAGGAAAATTGAAGTGTTCTTAACATTAGAAGAGGAAAGGGATTCTGGTCTGTCAAAAACAATAAATTGTTTGCTCTATTGCCAAGGCTGTTTAGTGGCAGAAGGCTGTCCTTTAGTTGAGAAGATGCCAGCAGCTGGAATTTTCAGCTAGACCTTAAGTTGTTGAAACTTAACCTCTCCTCACATTGTCTCTATTTTGCTGCAGATACCTGTTTCCCAAATTTACACTGTGTTGGACTGAGTTTGTAGACATGAAGGTACATGTGCCCTGTGAAACCCTTGAATACATTGAAGCCAATTATGGTAAGACCTGGAAGATTCCTGTGAAGACGTGGGACTGGAAGCGCTCTCCCCCCAATGTGCAGCCCAATGGAGTCTGGCCTATTTCTGAGTGGGATGAGGTTATCCAGTTATACTGAGCTACTCGATTGAAGTGGGAGAATTCTCCTCCTGAAAAAAAGATGGATAACTGTTTTAAAAAAATACTTCTTTTTGTCAAACTAAGTGAGAGCCAAAGGGGGGAAAAGAAGACAAGCTGGAAAAACAGAGGGCCCTAACTCCTGAGCCATGTGATTTAATTCTCTAATTCGGTAATTTTTGAGGAATTTCCATGTGTCAAGTATAATGGTAGGTTACGGTGGAGAAGCAGAAATGAAGGAAATGAATGCCTGCCTCTTTTTCCCCTCCCGTTGGTAAACACCTCAGTTTCCCTTTAAGGGAAACACCCCCACCTTTTAGAGTTTAAATAGAACATGTTACATTCTGTACAGGTTTTTTTTAAGTGTTAGGCAATGTTTGAACCAGAAGATGAGTTCCCTAAGGAAGGATATACTAGTTAAAAAGAATAACCTGTACCTGTTCTTTGCATTTAAGCTGTTATGTTAGTACTATTTGTAAGTTGCAGGGGTCCTCAAACTGCGGCCAGTGGGCCACATGAGGTGGTGTGATTGTATTTGTTCCCTTTTTGTTTTTTTACTTCAAAATAAGATATGTGCAGTGTGCATAGGAATTTGTTCATAGTTTGTTTTTTTTTAAACTATAGTCTGGCCCTCCAACAGTCTGAGGGACAGTGAATTGACCCCTGTTTAAAAAGTTTGAGGATGCCTGTCTGAGTTAATATTCAAATGATCAGAATTTAGGTGGTGTCAAGAATAGATAATAGCAATTTTATTTTGCTAGCAAGCTGATGTGGAATTGATTTAGATTACAGGGCATTATTCTACAAGGGAAGGTGAGAACTTATTTCCAGCCTTGTCAAGATAAGTAAATTTCCTTACACTTACTAATTTCCTATTTGAAGTGAAAAGAAAGCTTATGCTTGTGTGATGCTTGAAGTTGTAGCCATTGTGAGAGTATTTTTACAGACCTCTGATGGCACGAGTTGACAGATCATTCAAATTGAAAATATTTATGGTTCTGAAAGAGTTGTTACTTCACAAAACTGATTTTTCTTATTTTATTCTCAATCACTCTATTAGGTGAAAATATGAGCTATTCTTGGACATTTTATATTTTCTGAATTTATACTCTTTGTACCCTTTTTTTTTTTTTTTTTTGAGACCGTGTTTTACTTTGGTGCCCAAAGTATTTTGCTATAGCAACACAGCTCACAGCAACATACAACTCCTGGGCTAAGGCAATTCTCTTGCCTCAGCCTCCCGAGTAGCTGGGACTACAGGATCCCAACACAACGTCCTGCTATTTTGTTGTTGTTGTTGTTGTTGTTGTTGTTGTTATTGTTGTTGTTGTTGCAGTTTGGCTGGGGCTGGGTTCAAACCCGCCACCCTTGGTATATGGGGCCAGCGCCCTACTCACTGAGCTGCAGGTGCCGTCCTAATCTTTGTACTCTTAATAGTAACACTAAAATGTTAATAGAGATACTTCTAATTTTTCTAAATGTACTCTTTATCATATGCATTCACCAGTTACAGTTCTGTATCTTTGATTTATGGCCTATGCACAATTTAAATAGCATGTAAGTTTGCCTGTTCTTTTCTTCTTCCAATAGTATGTCAGGTCTCCAAAATGAAAGCCAATTGTTGAATTTGGCAACTATTCCCCACCCCAGATTACAGAGTTTGTAAAGTTTGTATCTGTCCATAATTGTTCAATCTATTGAATATTGATGAGTGAGAACTCAGATTTTCCTACCTTATCAAGCACCACTCATTCTGGAACCTTCCAGTTTCTTTTTTTCCCTCAAGATATATCCCTGAGTGGGCTGAGATGGCTTTGTCTCCCTATCTCTTCACTGCTCACTTGAACATTGTATTCTAAGCACGAGGTAAAGAGAAATATGGACACAATAAGTACTGCCACTGAAGGGCCCCGGGGGGAATCCTAACCCTGCAGTGGGGTAGAGAAGGGGGGGGAACAACTACAGTCTAAGATGACCATTTTTTTTCCCTCTAGTTCTAAATGAGTAATTGACTTTGGGTCTTCTGCAGAATGCCAGCACCTTATCTCAAAACTACTTGTAACATAGCAACCACAGGTTTTTTTTGCAGCCAGAAAAAAATCGTTTTTAACAAACTTTGTAGTAACTCTTTAATTGCTGGAAAGAGAGGGTTTTACAATGTTAACTAACTCCCACCCAGAGATGTTAAGGGCAATGGGAGACATAGGGGATATAAGAGAGAAGATAAAAAGGCGAGTTGGGGGAGGGAGGCAGAGTTGGTCTTTCACCAGGGGCTGAGAGACTCTCAGCAGCCGCCCCTGGGTGAGAGTTGGCCCTGTTGCCCCAGCCACAACCAAGCAGGGCCACCCTCCTGAGTCTCACAGCCTCTGGGCGGGGTCAGTTCCAGATAGAGCCAGCCAATCCAACATGCACTCCTTTGTTCTCACAGCCTCCAGGTAGGGCCAGTCCTGGATAGAGCCAGCCAATCCTAAACCTCCTAAGTTACCTCAGTCCCTGCGCGGACCAACCCCCAACTTGGTCCCGTTCCCCCCCCAAACCCAAAATGCATCACGCCAAAGAGTATAAAACCCACCATCATTTCTACCTTGGGGTCGTCCCCTCTGAGTAGAGGTATGGCCCAAGCATGCTTGAATAAAGTCACTCCTTTGTTTTTTGCATGTGTGTCTGGTGATCTCTCAGTAGCGGAATTTGGTCTTAACACTACCTTTTTCTTTCTCTGGGAAAGGAAGCCAAGTCTTATATCTTGTTTATGATGCTTAGGACTACTTTCTGGACCAGCCTAGCAGATTTTCCTCTAAAACCAGAGAATAAATAGGGGTCTCAAAATGAAAACCAGAATGTCTAATGGAATAGGCTGGCAGTTTCCGGGGGTTGGGGGGATGGGAGGGCAGAGTTGGGAAAAGTAACCTACAGCTACCCCACTTCAAATTCTAAAAACGACATTAAAACTTTCTTTAATAAATGATAACCAACAGTCCTCTCTTAGGATGCATTCTCAATGCAAAATCATTGGCTCTTTTCATAAATATATCAGACTCCCTAGGACTGGTATAGATTATCAGTAGACTTGTCCCAAAATAATAGGTTATTCCAATTAGCTTTCTCTTCACTAGAAAATCAGTCTATTCCCAGTTCTAAATAACTTTCCCTAATTTCATTTTGCATGCTCAAAAATAAAAGATAATAGTGTTCTTCAGTAAAATCCAGCCCACTTGGTGAGGACCATTTGCTGTGTTCAGCATCTGGAAGTACACACACTCCATGTTGCTGTCCGTTTCAAGTTGGGACTCCCACTGTTTGCCACTAGATCTTACGCACTCCTGTTCAGGTTGTTTCTCTTTTATCTGACCCTGAAATATAAGTTCTTGAAGTATATGAAGTCTGAAATATCTTGGTCCCACTTATAGAGGTTCTATATCTTTCCCTACCTAAACCACTGGTTGCTGAAATAATTTCTTATCTTCTTTCTGGTTTCACAGACTTCAGCTCTTGGGTTCCACCCTAACTTGGGGGAATGAAAGCCTTGCCTCAAAATCATAAGGCCAGTCTCATCTCTGATTCTGATTCAGCCATTCTTCATCTTGTGCTTTTAAGAGTTTCTGCTGAGTATCCAGAGACCTTGAGTTAGGTGATTCTAACAGTCATTCTCCTAATCTGAGCACTTTTGGCCCAGTTTGCCTGGCTTACCTGAAGAAGACTTATATAACTTGTTGATATTTAGGCACCCATGGATGTCTCCAGAGAGGTCCTAAGAGGCACAGTTCTTCTCATTTAACAACTCGGTAGCCGCTCCGTCCTCTGAACAGGAAGCACTTGTCCTCTTCTCTGCTGCAGCTACTGACTTCTGGCCCCTGGAATAAAACCACAGTTCACATAATTGAGACTCCCTGAGAATAGTTGGGCAGTGGGATAGCAGGTTTCCTTGATTCCTAACTAGAAACCCTGAAATTTGACCATTAGGTGGCAGAATGTTTGCCAGAATTCCCCTAAATCAAGTTAAAACTTTAGTAAAAATCATTCTGCTTTCAAATCTTGAATGCTAGAAGAGGCATAGCCTCTGGAGTTAACTCTCTTATTTTAGAAAAGTTAATTCTTATAACTTCTATTTTATGAGTTGTTACTTTATAAGAGTAAAGCTTTTTATTTTATAATCAAATAAATAATCCAAGAAAGGAGTGATCTGAGTAAGTAACAGCTGAGGCTAAAACCCCAGAGGGCCACGGCGTCTAGTGCAATGTCTGCTTCGCACTATGGCAAAGCATCTTTAACTCTGCTTGGTATACTTGACAGAGAAGTTATCCAGTGCCTCACTTAATATTTGGGTATTTCTGCCATGCCCCACTTAATATTTGAGAACCTGAGGTGAGAAAAATGTCAAGGCGAATTGTTTCCTTCTTGTTCAGAATTCTTAGGTTACCTTCATAAAATTATCTGAAAAATGCCTTATCTCCAAAAATTAATGCCATTCACATCTGGAGACATCAGCCCTTAACACCTGATTCTCCTTAGCTCAAGATGCATTCTATTATTATTTTACCTGGCTGTTACCCAAGGGAACTGTCAGTACCAATCTGCTAAATGCCTGAATCTGGAAAGTTGCTCCTCTCCGTAAAGTAACTTTCTGTCTCAAGCCCTTTTCTTCCTAAAGAATCTTTACAGATTCTTTAGAGGGTAAAGATAACAGTTAGATGTAATATTTAGATGTAACTGGAGTGCTTTCAAGTTTTTAGGATTTTTTTTTTCTCTTTCACTGGAAAGGAGGCTGGAGTATTTAATTTCAAGTATTAGACTGCTTTTAATTATTACTATTAACACTTTCTTATAGAGGCAAGTAAAGAATAGATTGTGGCTCGGTGCCCATAGCACAGTGGTTATGACGCTAGCCACATACACCGAGCTGGCAGGTTCGAAGCCGGCCTGAGCCAGCTAAACAACAATGACAACCGCAACAAAAAATTAGCCAGGCATTGTGGTGGACACCTGTGTTCCCAGCTACTTGGAAGGCTGAGGCAAAAGAATCGCTTAAGCCCAAGAGTTTGAGGTTGCTGTGAGCTGTGACGCCATGGCACTCTACCCAGGGCAACATAGTGAGACTCTGTCTCAAAAATAAAGAATAGATTGTGCTCATTTCTTTTTAAATTTGTGACCCCAAATCATTGTGTCTGTTCTTACACAATTATCAAGTAGCATAAAGGGGGCTGGATACGGTGGCTTATGTCTGTAATCCTAGAACTCTGGGAGGCTGAAGTGGAAGGATTTCTTAAGGTAAGGAGTTCAAGACCAGCCTGAGCAAGAGTGAGACCTTGTCTCTACAAAAAATAGAGACAGCAATTTTCGCTGAGCATGGTGGCACATACCTGTAGTCCCAGCTACTTGAGAAGCTGAGGCAGGAGGATAACTTGAGTCCAGGAGTTCGAGGTTGCAGTGAGGTATGATTATACCACTATACTATAGTTAAGACAACAGAGGAAGAATCTGCCTCAAAAAAAAAAAAAAAAAGGCACATAGGATAAGCAGAATGTTATATTGGTAAGCAGTGATTTATAGATTGGGTATCAGAGCTAAATCTGGAAAATACACTTAGAATATGCTCTCACACTTTAGTCTAAAATCTCACCCAAATTATGGCTAGACATTTTTATAAGCCTTCTGCTAGTTTCCCCTTCTTGAAAATAAAGTTATTTTATCCTAAATGTTATAAATCTCTAGGGGAAATCTCCCCTCAAAATCTAGAAAAGGCTACATTCCCATTTTCTAGCACATAATCATCAGTTGTAAGGGCTGTAAGGCATGGAAAAATTCCAGTCACTAGACAAAGGAAGAAGTGTCTCAGCTACTGTTTATCTTTCTTCCTCATCTTCCTCTGTCATTAAGACCCAGGCCAGGTACTCCCTCTAACATTTCACTTATAGAAGCTACATATTAGCAGAAAAAGACCAGGAGCTTCTGAGTAAGGTCTGACTTTAATCCCAGCTTCATCCTGTGGCATCTCTGGCAGCATGTGGGGAGGGGGTGTGGGGACCCTCAGGCCCAATGTCCACAGTAGTGAATTGGGGGTTTTAGGAGGATTAAATGAAATATAAGTTCTTAGCCTCAGGCTGAAGATGAAATACTCAAGAAATGTGCCATTTCCTAGTTCTGTTTCTTTTCTAATTATTTTTCAAAAGTGTTTATAGAAACCACGAGTCCGGAAGCACTGCCTTACTTGGAAGATTGCATACTTTACTTGCTTAAGGAAAAATAAATGTTATTCCATGCTATATATTATTAAGTCATTAAAGGTCAAATCATTTGGTTTATGAACCTAGAGACATTGCCAGGTTGCCCCTTCTCTAAATAGCGCTTGTGCTATCATTTTGTTGCTCAAGCTTTTGTCTTCTAGCATCTTGTATTATGCCGTATGCTACCTTGTTCCTTGATTCCAAGCAGTTCACTCTCTAGTACTCTGTACTAGATGTGGTGCCAGCTCTGCCCCAGACTTTTTTCAGTCAATATTCTTGCTTTTCCTAGAGGTAAACCGTTACCTCTCTATTAGTGAAAGTAGGTATGTCATGGTTTGAAAAGGAAAAAAAAACTTGAAATACTTAGTTTCATTTGTCTATACTGATGATTATCTGTGTCAGTGTTAATAAAGGAGAATTAAAAATACTCATTTGTACTTTCTTCCCCCAAATTTGTGTTTCTGCTTCAACTAGGCAAAAATCAGCAGGATATGTGATGCCATTTTACACTATTCCACATCAGAATGAAATTCTAATTATCCTCTAGGTGTCAAACAAATCGATTCAATGGCGATGCCTTGTTCAGGTCCAGTGCTTAATATATAGACAAGTATAAATTTTCTAACAAGAAATATCTGCTTCTGTATTCTCAAAACTTCTAGTCTGCAATGCCCCTTCCCCCATAATCCCTAAATCAACCTAAAACAGAGATTGCGTAGGGAACAAACAGAGTAGCCAGCCAAGCTACTATATTCTTAGAAGCACCTCTCACAGTAGGGTGAAAGAGTCTGAGAACAGATAAAAGTACTGTATTTTGTTGTACAAAATGAGATACTGTATCATACACCTTTATAAGAAATTACAGGATTTGCAGCCTTTTAATAATTCATTCAAAACATGGAGAATAGTTCATGTGTTTGTTAAATGAGAATCACATGTAGCTATTTGTTCCACTTTATAACTATAAAAATACGTACATGAATTTTTTTGAATAAAGAGATACTTTAAACGAATGGATTTCAGTGTTTCCTTACCAGTTTACTATTTGGCTTTATCTTCAAATACAGATAGTTTGTGGTACTACTGAAAATACCTTTAATATTATTTTGATCAGAATTTGTAATATATAATCCAGTCATGGATGTTGAATAAAATTTTTCTAATCTCTTGGGGCATTTTTTGTGTTTATTTTTGAAACTTGCAGTAGAAATAACAGCCATTAGCATTTATAAGCAATCTGATAAAATAGTAATCTTGCCATCAGTACACTATTTTTAAAATTCAAGTCTGAGAACTGAGGGGTCTGCACATAAACTCTAGGAATTTGATTCCCTTACTTGGGAATCCAGAAGTTCTGTGATAAAATCTGTCAGCCAAAGACCACCAGGAAGACATCTGTAATCAAATAAAGTTAGGTTGATTAGCTTGTAGCAAGAGCAAACAGCCACTGTGGGGAACTTTTACATATTTCAGGGGGAAAAAAAAGAACTAGAAAGGTCTGTTACAAGATTTGAACTAAAGTCAAGATTGCAAAATGTAACTGTGATGGAGTGTGAATGCCACAGGGCAGGGAGTGAAAAGTTGTAGTTTGTCTGAATTCAACCATGTCTAAAAAAGGAATTGCACACCATGACCAGTGGGAATTATTTCAGTTATACATAGCTAGTTCAGCCTTTAAATCAATCAATGTGATATTCCACACCAAAAAACTAAAGAAGAAAATCATAGCATATGACTAGACACAGAAAAAAATTGACAAAATTCAGCACTTATTCAGGATAAAAACTCTCAGTAAGTTAAAAATAGAAGGAAATTACCTCAACTTAAGAACATCTACAGAAAACCTATATGTTAAACTTAATAGTGAAAGACTGGCTGTTTTTCCCCTGAGATTAAGAAAAAGGCAAGGATGTCTGCTCTCGCTCTTCTGATTCAACCTACTACTAGAGGCTCTAGTCACTGCAGTATGGCAGGAAAAATAAAAGATACGCAGATTGGAAAGAAATTTTTTTAGTTGTCTTCATAAATGATATGATTGTTTACATAGATAATACCCAGCAATCTATTTTAAAAACAGAACATTCCTGGAGCTAATAAGTGAGTTTAACATGGTCTCAGTGTAAAGATCAAGACCA